>PITA01000747.1:30483-157986 GCA_004023965.1 Spilogale gracilis
CGGGGGGGGGGGGGGGTATTTTAGCCGCTTAGCCCAGCATCAGAATTCAGCCTCACACAAGCAGCCGAGACGCTGTGACAAGACCAAGAAAACCCAAAGTAACCCCAGCAGCCCGTGTCAGCTCAGATACACCCCAAAACACAGAGAGGTTCTTTTCCCCCGACCTAACGCCATTTTGATCTGCTCCTGCCTGGAGCACAGCTTCACGTGCCTCTGTTGCGGCAGCCTTGTCTTGCAGGGGGACCCCACGGTTATTTCTGGTCCTGGGACCAACTCTGGTTCTCCAAGAGAGAGGCGGGGATGACTCCGGGCATGGGAGGTGGGACAGGGGGCTGAAGAGTCTGCCCGGGTCGGCCTGGCTTGTCATCAGGGAGGGGCCTGACCAGCCCGCGTGGCTCCTGGGACCGCTCCTTTCCGGGCACAGAGGTTGATGGGAGTGCTGGGAATAGTAAAACAGTGCCGGGATCAACAGCAGACCCCTCTGGACCTCACCCAGGCATTGACCCGCCGCTGGGACCTTCATGCGCACTGTCTCCCAGGTCTAGGGCCAGCTCAGCCGTCTGCCTGGGTCTGGATGCTTGGGTCTGGATCTCCCACCGCCAAGCTGGGTGAGCGAGCGCACCCCCATCTCCTCACGGGTCAATGCGGTACCTGCCGGCCCCCGCTCTCTGCTCTCTGTGGAAGTGGCTAGTAGCTGGCCGCCTGCCTCCCTCCCCCCACACACAGTGCGATTTCACTTCTGTCACCCAGATGGCAGGCAAGGAAAGGAGTGTGACTAAAACTTTCCATTTTCGACTGTCGGCTCGATGATAAAACACAGGCCCCAGACTAAGCATGTCCTCCAACTGTGGCTGCGGCTCCTGGGATGACCACCTGAGAAACTTCCAGGTTGTCCCCTTCCCCTCTCTGGGCTGTGTTTCTCCCTCACCGTCCTCACACACCCGGCGGGGTAAGGTACCCAAGGGGCTGATGGGATGCAAGCCCTTCCGAGATTAGACTGGTTAAGGGTTAAAGGTTCTCAGGTCTGCCTTGTCCAGCCCAGAGTCACACAGCCCAGACCTCTGTAATCATTTCCAGTTTCCTAATTAGTTCACCCTTATTTCCAAGCACGGGTCAGGTTGCCAGAGAAAATGCAGGACACCCAGTTAAATTTGATTTTCAGATGAACAAAAAATTTTATTCACTATAAATATACCCCCAATAGTGCATAAGACACACTTATACTAAAAACAGATCCATTATTTAGCTGAAATCCAAGTGTAAGCAGGCATCCGGTATTTATTTGTGAAATCCAACAACCCCCGTACAGGTCACAGAGGGGTCTCTCGGTATCATCAGTAAGCCTGGTCCCCTCCCTTGTCAATTTGGGTGTGCCTTAGTCCAGTCAGGAGGCTGGAACAGAACACCATGGACTGGGTAACCTACAAACTACAGATCTCTGTTTCTCATAGTTCTGGAAGCAGGGAAGTCCAAGATCGAGGTGCTGGCAGATGCGGCATTCGGCGAGGACCCACTTCCTGATTCATCGGCCGTCTTCTCTCTGCTCACGTGGAGGAAGGGACAAGAGAGCTCTCTGGGATCTCTTTCATAAAAGCGCTAATCCCATTCAGGAGGGCTCCAGCCTACAGACTCTCATCAGCTCCCTAGGGACCCACCTTCTAAGGGTCGAGTTTTAGCATATGAATGTGGGGTGGAGGACACATACATTCAGTCCACAACTGGCACTTTCAGAAGGCAACCCTGAGAAAGGACTTAGATGCAGGTGATTTGATCAAGAGACAACCCGGGAAGCCCAGTAAGGGAGCAGGGAAGGGAGAAAAACTAATAGCAGCCAATTTTGTTAACAACTAAATTACCCTCATGGGCAACTGGGACTCAGTCCCCCCGAGAACCTCCCAGAACATGCTGAACATACCTTAGAGTCATCCCACCAGAGGACAGGAGGCTGGGGCATTTATCCACAGTCTTAGCTTGGATTGCCATAATGAAATACTATACAATATGGCTTAACCAACAGACATTATTTCTTTGAGTTCCACAGTCTGGAAAGTCTAAGGTCAAGTTGCCCGCATACTGCTTCTCGATGACCATCCCCTTCCTGGACTGCAGACAGCCTTCTTGATGTCCCCTGACATGGTAGAGAGACAGCTCCGATCTCTTCTCTCCTTATAAGGACACTAATTCCATCATGGGAGCCCCAAACTCATGACTTCATCTCAACCTAATGACCTCTCAAAGAGCCCACCACCAAGTACCATCACGTTGGAAGTTAGGGCTTCAATATATGAACTTGGGGGGGGGACACAAATAATTAGTTCATAACGTCTACCAACTCCCAACCTTTGTGGCCGTGGGTTGCCCTGAGGACATTTACTTCCTTGCACTTCTTGGTTGCACCTGTCCTCAACTGAGCGTGCCCAGGGCGGCAAAGCAGGGAGAGGCAGGTACTGGAGCTACAGTCTTCCACAGCTGCAGGTGAACAGCCCTACAGCTGCAGGTGAACAGCCCTGAGCCAAGACAAGAAGCTGTGGGACATTAGAGCACCTGTTCCATTTTTCGTCCTCAGTCTTAGAAGAATGGAAGAACCTGCCCAGTTGACCTCAGAGGGCTGTGGTCAAGATTAGATGAGATCACATGTGTGAGAGGCTGCTGTGGAGTGAATGTGCCTCCCTACACCAAAATTGATATGTTGAAAGCTAATGGCCAATGGGATGGTCTTAGGGAGGGTCTTTGGGAAGTGGTTATGAGGGTCATGAGGGTGGAGCCCTCGTGAATGAAATTAGTGCCTGATGAAAGCAACCTCAGAGATTCCCTTGCCCCTTGTGCTGTGTGTGGACACAGAGAAAACTTTGCTGTCTGTGAGGAAGCGGGCACCCATCAGACATCGAATCCGGTGGCGCCTTGATCCTGAACTCCCATCCTCCAGAACAGTGAGAAATAAATTTCTGTTAATTATGAGCCACTCTGTCTATGGTATTTCTGTGGAATGACAGCAGCCCAAAGGGACGAAGACAGAGTGTATTAAAAAATTGTAAATTGAGGTGTAATAAGCATTATTTAGTTAAGAAAGAGAGTGAGCAAGAGAGAACACGGCAGGGGCGTTGGAAGAGGAGGAGAAAAGGGAGGGAGGAGAGAAGGGAGAGAAAGAAAAACACACAGATTACTAACAGCATGGACAACGACCCACGGAGATAAACTAATTTTGTGCTTTTGACAAGTTTTTATTAAGGATCTTAATTTGTTCTGGGCCCTGGTCTAAGTATGAAGGATTCACTACTGTGAACCAAATAATCCAAATTTTTGCCTTCACAGAGCCTACATTCTAGCAGGGAAATAAAAATATATAGCAAGTTAGTGACGTGCTATGAAGAAAAATAAAGCAGGAATGAGGCTCGCAAGAACGGGGAACAATGGGGTTGTAGTAATAGAGTGGTCTGGGAAGGTGTCACCCGGGAGGTGACTTTGGGGTCAAGCCCAGACTCCGGGTCTGTGTTTAAGGACACTGCCAACAACAGGACTGGCAGCAAGAATGACTTAGAGAACAGAGTTAGTGATGAGCCTGGGACTGGGACGTGAGCAGCCAGGGGACTGGGGTTGAAAGGCTTGAGCCCGGGCTGATGGGGAACATGGCTCTCCCAGTGGAGATGTCTATGACACAAACAGGAATCAATCAGTCCCCAGGGAGAGACTCAGGGCCACGAGATTGGATGAGGTCACCTGGGGAAGAGGCAGAGACAGAGAAGAGTGTGAGTCTTGGGCACTATGAAGGTGAGGGACCGGGGTGGGGGCCTCATCCTTCTGGAACGCTCTCCAACAAGCACACTTTCCTTCCTCTGGCTCAGTCAACCCCAAAGTTAGCCAGCATATGAGCAGAGCCAAGTTGGTTGTGAAGAAGAACGGACGTACCTGGAAATGCTCGTGCATGCGCACATACGCACACACGCACACATGCACACGTGCACACGCACACATGCACACGTGCACACGCGCACACACACACACCACCACCACCACCACCACCACCACCACCATCCTTTGCAACAAAATTCAACCCACTCGGCTGTCAACAGCGTTGGGAATCATGACTGAAGAGGCCAAAATTATGTGTGCACATCTCTTCTCTTCTTGCCACTCCGAGGCAGCAAGAGCCCTTAAAAACCGATTAGAACATCCTCCCCTCCTACAGAGTAAATAAATGCTGGTCTCTGAGGAAGGAGTGGGGAAGGGAGGCTGGGAGGCATTGGGTGGGTTTTTCCCTTGTTATAGCAACCTTTTCACTCATCGGAGGCTGGCTCCGAGGTTTTAGAGGGAGGCAATGCCGTAACTCACGAGATTAAAACATGCCCGCTTCTCCTCAGACATGTATTCTATATGAAAATGTGGTTTATGGGCATCAGGTCCACAAATCTAAAGCCCAAGCAATTCTACCTATGACCATCAGTCATGGAAGTTACACTCACTGAGAATGAAAATTTACACGACCACTGTTAGCCCATAACCAGCGGCGGCGTGTCCCCCCCTCCCAGAGAGCCAGGTCTCCCTGACAACAACTCTCCACCCCGTTTTTACTGGCTGGTACCCAGACTCGTGGCAATGACTCTCAAATGTGAGTATTTATCATGAGACGCTCTCAAGGCCCATCTCTTCTACTTTGCGGAGCGGGGGCTAGATCAGGAGTCAGAGAAAAGAGGTCGACTTCCATCTCTGCCATTTACACCACCCACGGGAAACTCGGCCATTCACCGTCCCCATCCCAGGCCCCTCCTCCTCCTACCTCTGCCTCGACAACCTCATTTGCCATAGTTGTTGTAAGAATTCTCGTAATTCAGCGTGGCAGAGTGGCAAAGCCCTTAGGCTCCGGAGTCAGAGTCGCCTTTAAAATTCTGACTCTGTCACTCACTCTGCAACCTTGGATGAGTTACTCTACCTTTCTGTGCTTAAAATTCCTCCTCTGTACAATGACAGTGGTGACAATACTTGCCTCATAGCTAAATAAATCACATCAAATTCATTCACTCAACGAACATTTACCGAGCACTGTGTTAGTTCCCTGGGGCTGCCGTAACAAGGTACCAGGAATCGAGAGCCTGATAACAACAGAAAGGCACTGTCTCACGGTTCTGGAGGCCAAGATCCAGGTGTCAGCAGGGTCGGTTTCTTCTGAGGGCCACGAGGGAGAATCTGTTCCAGGCCTCTCCCTGAGCTTCTGGGGCTTTGCTGGCGGTCTTGGATGTCCCTCGGCTTATAAAGGCTCTGCCCGGCTCTCTACCTTCATGTTCCCATTGTGTTCACCCTGTGTGCATGTTTCTGTGTCTCAATTTCCCCTTCTTATAAGGTCACCGGTCCTATTGGATTAGGGCCCACCCTCATGACCTCACCTTAACTCGATGACCTCCGTAAAGACCCTCCCTCCAAATAAAGTCACACTGCAGGGTACCAAGATTTAGAACTTCAGCCCGTCTTTGGGGGACACAGCTCAGCCCATAGCAAGCACCTTCTAAGGATCAAGTACTTCGCAGGGCGCCGGGGATAGCAAACTTAATGAAACGCTGGTCATGCTTTAGGGACCTCATGTTTGAATGTGGGAAACAGACTCCCAAGCATTAACACAATAAGTGTTGTAGCAAGAAAATATACAAAATACAAAGATAAAAGAACAGGGGCCGTGGCACCGGAAGAGGGATTTCAAAAGACTTCACATGTGTGCCGGGGGCCTTGAAGGATTAGTTGGGTTGACATGCCCCAAAGGGGTAACAGCCGATCAGAGCCGCAGGAGTCTGGAAGCACATGGTGCTTTCTGGGAACTCAAATCCTTGATGTGGCTGTAGTGTCAGATGGAACTCAGGGAAAGATGAATCCAGAAACACTGTTAGGACCAGATTTCAAAGGGCCTTGATTTCCAGATTTAGGAGTTTTCATTTTATTCCCTGTGTACTTGTCTTAGGTCAAGGTCCTCAGAAGCAGACTCAGAGACAAGGATTCTTGTGAAAATGATTTCTTAGGAGGCATTACCAGGAAGAGCTAGAAGGGGAGTAGGTCAAAAAGCCAAGGCGAGGGTCCACATTAGTCAGAATCCTTCCAAGGGCAACTTTAGCCCAATCTTGCTGTCCCCAGGGACACTTTGGGCAGTCCACATGGGCGGCACAGGTCAAGTGCCCCTGGGGACCCGCTAATGTCTGCTGTGTGTCTGGGGGGGTCACACCGCTGTTCAATCAGGGAGTTTAGGGATCCAATCTCTGCGTCGGAAACCTAACTGGTAATGGTGTGGCCAGATGGAATGCTGGGGAAGCAGGCTGTTGGCAAGGAAAAGACCCAGAAAACCAGACCAGTGGGGGACCTGAACAAGGCCTGGGTGGGGGCACAGGAGAGCCTAGATGAGAGAGGAGGGTAAGAGAAACACAGGCTTTGAGAGGGATAAGGGACGTAAAGCAGGTGTACCGATGAAGGTAGAAGGAGGTCCTGGAAACGCCGAATATCTATGGGGATACCCAGCTCGAGATGTCCAGTAGGCTAGAAGCAAGATGGGCCTGGACACCAGAAAAGAAGCCGCAGCGGGAGCTGTACCAATGCCTTCTGAATGTTTGGACGGAGGACGACGGGAGGCGCCAGGCAGAAAGAGTCGAGTCTGGGGAAAGATCAAGAAGAGAACAGCAGAGAGGGAGGACCTCTGAGACATGCAGGCAAGATGAAGAAAGCACCCTGAGATAGCTTCAGAACCCAAAGGGCCGTGCAGCAGGAGCTAAAGGGGGAACACGTGGTCAGTGGTGTTTAATGACGCTTAGATGTCAACTTTGGGTATGAGGAGAAGGCATTAAATTTCACTGATGGATAGGACTTTCGAGAAGCTCGACCATGAGCAGAAAGCAAGGTGGCAGCTGCTTCCGAAGGAGCCAGCGACCCAGGTAGGATCCAGTCACTGAAGGAGGTCTTGAGAGAACACACGGGCAGCTCATTGGCCTTGTAACTAACAGTGCCGTCTGGACGGCAGTCTTCCCCTGGATCCCTCGCCGCATCTGAACGAGGAGAGCGGTGGCCGACTGTGGCTGCGGATGCCCGGAGCTCTACCATCAGTCCGCCCAGGAGAAACGATTCAACTTCCATGTTTCTAGCGGCAGAGAAGTTGAGTTGCTAAAGAAGCTTGATCACCGTCCCTATCCCCCAGTTTCCGCAGACGGGTCAGGCTCAGCCGGGAGAGGCTAGCTATCAGTGCCAGGCACATGGTGGCTGATGCTAGCATCATTTCTGAAAGCTGGCTTGCCCGTTGCGGGTCCAGCAGTTGGTGCTGGCCATGAGCTGGGACCTTGGCAGGGGCCGTGGTCAGGAACACATCTCCCGCCATGTCATCTGGGCCATCTCAGGGCATGGTGGTTGGCCTCCAAGGATCATAGCCCCAGAGAGAACTGGGCAGAGGCTGGGCTGCCTCTTCTGCCCCAGCCATGGAAGCCATGTAACCTGACTTCTGCTGTTCATGATTCGTAGAAGCAGCCAGAAGGCCCGTTCGTAGAAGCAGCCAGAAGGCTCCTCAAGAGGAGGAGACACGGACTCCACCTTGGCATGGGGGGCAAGGCAAGTTTCCAGAAAAGCATGGAGGGCAGGCTGAAAGTATTGTTTTAGCCATTTGTGCAAAATAGTCTGCCACAGGGAAATAAATCCTCAATGGTCAACCCCATTATGACCTTGCTCACTCTGGCAGGTAAGCTCCAGTCCGTGTCTAATTACCCATGACCGGGCTGATTCGTCATTGCAGTGACCTTCCTTCAGGGGAGGGGCATGGACAGTTGGAAGGCAAATCCTCAGAAGGCCTCAACGCTCGAAATCCTTCCCGGGTCCAGCCTGGAGGCTCTGGAAAAGCCCCACCGAGAGTCCCTTCCTCTTTCAAGACTTAACCCTGGGCAGGGCGTGGCCGCCGGAGGGACAAAAGGAATTGATCACTGACCAGAATTATATCACCCCCCTCTTTGTTCATTTTTCATTACTGTGGTTCTTTTTCCTGTATTTAATTTCCCTCCTTCCTCACTCTCCCCTAGGAGCTCCCCCTGAGAGATGGGGTTGGGGGCTTTGATTGATTGGTGCTGAAAGCAAGGGAGGTTGCAAGTAGAGCGAGATCACCTTACCCCAGATAGTTTCCATGGCAACAGGGACAGGTTGGTGGGAGGGGTGGGCAGATAAGGGCCCCACTTTGGGGTTCAGTGCTTGGTGGAAGCAAAGGCTGGAGTGTTTACGGGAAAACAGCCTGCTCAGCGGGGTCCGGGAGTGGAAACATGATTCGAGACTGCTTTGAGGCTAACCTCCGCTGACCTCTTCCCCTCCCCTCACCCCTCGTTCATCACCCAGCAACCCCAGCAGTGGCATCTGTGTGCCTGCCACCCCTCGTCCTGACTTGTAGCCCTTCTGCTCCTTATTTCCTCCAAGGAAAGCTCTCTCCTCCTCCTCCTGCTCTCTGCTCTTACTTTCTAACAACAAAGCCCCGTTCCTGTCCCACTGGGTCTTGGGGGAGGGAGACAGCCCAGCTTCCTGCTGCAGCCCAGGGCGGGGGGGAGAGGGGGTGCTCTCCTAGCCTGGCCGCCCACCTCTCACGACAGCTTTCATCTGGCATCATTCCTGGGGAGCCGGAGGTCCCTGGAAGAGAGCCTGGGGGGATCGCCACAGGCCAGTCATGAGCCCCGAAATGGTGGACCCCGGGGAACCAAGCGCCCTGTGATGGGCCCTCTGCTGCCTAGCACTTCAGCTCAGCGGCCCCCACCTGCTTCAACAAGATATGGCCCAGCCGTTCCTCTTGAAAGCAAAGAGTGACTTTCGCGCCTTTACTTCGAGGCTGCGCCTTTACTTCAAGGCTACGCCTGCTTCCCCCAGGCTGGATCCACAGCAGATTCTCACCTCCCCTCGCCACCTTCTCTCCTCCATCTCTCTCCTCCGTTTCTTTCGCCCCAGTTGCTTTCCTCCAGTGTTCCTTCAGGAGCAACAGAAGTCTCTCGGACGGGCAACATCTTAGAGGAAATGGTCCTTCAGTTCCCCGAAGGAGGGCTCACAGAGCAGAAAAGCAAAATGGCAGCTCTCCAGCCTGGCTGGCCACTCACGGGGGCACCTTGGGCCTCAGTGTGCAGGCCCACTCACTCACCCCTGGACTGGGGCCCAGAGGGGTGGGGGTCGGGGAGCATTTCCCTCGGGATCTTCAAGGTCTTTTCTGTGCCTGGCCCATAGAAGGGCTTAAAAGCACATGTTGTTCCGCTATGAGCTGAACATTGAACTACTGTGGGACCCAGCAATTCCACTCCTTGGGGGTACCCCCAAACAGCTGCCAGCAAGGATTCGAGCAGAGACAAGTACATGAATGTTCACTCAGCCTGAGCATCCACCATCGACGGATGGATGAAATGTCCGGAATAGGTGAATCTGTAGAGACAGAAAATAGATTTAGTGGCTGCCGGGGCTGGGCGGCGGGGAGGTGATGCTGCATATGGGTACAGGTTTTCCATTCAGGGGTATGGAAAAGTTCTGGAGCTAGACAGTGGTGATGCTTGCAGAACACCGCGAATGCACTTACTGCCCCCGAATTATACACTTTAAAGGGCAAGGTTTCAGACATTTGTATTTAACCACAACTTTAAAAAAAATGCAGGTGGCAATGGTGCCATGCACCCCTCCACACACCGCAGCCAGGGCCTCAAAACTCTGCACTGCTGGCGAATGACCATTACCACACTTGTTTTCCTGGGCTGTGCTGCCTTGCGGACCGGAAGCCCCTCCACAGGCACAGAGGGCGGCTCGCTGACTTGCTCTGCTTTGGAGTCCTGCCTCACCCTGCCTGTGAGCGCTGCGGCAGCAGACTTCTCTCGTCTGAGTTTCTGTTTCCTGCCTGGTGGGTATGCTGCGGGATTAGATGGGATAATAAATAAGAACACTAATCGCAGCCAACGGCCAGAGAGCACTTACTATGCTCCAGGCACTGTTCCCAGCCAGTGCTTCCAGTAGGCACATGAACCCTCTTTGGGTCGGGAGGTCTGGGACGAGGCCCGAGTCCCTGCATCGCCAGTGAGCTCTCGGCGATGCCCGTCCGCGGACCATGCTTGGGGTGCTCCGGGTTCCAGAGTCCGTACAGATGTTAATACACTCGATTCCCCTTCCACCAGAGTGAGGGAAGAACTCTTGCCTCCCCATTCCACAGACAGCCAGAGGAGAAAGGAGGTTTGGGGACACTCAAGTCACATAGCTACCTGGGAACCCAAGGATTCCACACCGGGCTTCTCACGGGGTGACCTTTCCCCAAAATAGTAGGTATTGTTATCACAGGTTACTTAGAAGCCACCTTTTCCTTGAGAAAACCGGTCATCTTTTCAGACTGGTCACTAGATGACATGGTCTCTATTGTCCCTCCAGTTCTCATCTCTATTTTCCCTCCAGTCAGGGGTGCAGAGCGGTCTTTTTTTCTCTTGTCTTTATCAGTAAGTTGTGCAGAACTCCCTGGGAGTGGGGCTCCAGAGACAGGCCTCCCACCCCTGCCCTCTGAGTCTTCATCTACAGTACACATGGCCGGAGAGGAGCGCAGATTCGCACCCTCTCCTTCAGCGGTAAGCCCTCCCCTCGTCCCGGGGCTCAGACATGATGCTTTGGTCACACGCATCATCCCTGGCGCCCACTCCAGAGCCTAGCCTGAGTGCTCACCAGACATGGCGAACCCGTTAGCCTGCTGTGCCCTGCAAACCTCACTTTCCTGCTCTGTAAAATGGAGGCATTCATACCTATCTAGAATTCTAGACAGTGGAAGAACATAGTTCTATCCCGGGGAACCAGACAGCAGCAGGGTGACCATTTCCCACTGCACTGAGGACAATGTATAATGAAACACCTAGTGCGTGTTTAAAACTATGGGACAGCAAGCGCGCGCGCGTGCGAGAGAGAAAGAGAGAGAGAGAGAGAGAGAGAGAGAGAGAGAAGGAGGGAGGTAGAGAGAGGGATACTGGAAAGAGAAACCTCTCTGTCCTCCATCTCGCACTTTTGTGATTTCTCACAGCAGATGGTTTTAAGAGAACAGGGAATTGAGAGGCAAGCTACGGAGGGCAATTGAGTGCCTGAGCGGGGTGTGGGAGGGAGGCCAGGATGGCTCTGTGAGTAAAGGGGAGGCCAGGCTTGATCTGGATCTTGATCAAAGTCCAAGAGAATATTTAGATTTTACAGAATGGAGGACATTTCCCAAACCAGAGAAATACCAGGAGCTGACAGCTGTCATCCCATCCCCCATAGGCCCTATTCAGTGTCCCGGACCACTCTGGTCTAGGACAGTGTGTGAGGCAGGGGCCTCCCCTGGGCTGGGCTCCTTGCAGTGGATCTGTGCCAGAGGGACCCCGTCCTGAAGTGGTCCCCTCCCACCCAGGCAGAGCCAGAGCCCCTGCTGCCTTTCCAGCCCTCGCTTACCGGGCCCTCCCCGATCCCCACTCCTCCCCCCCCCCCCCCCGCCAGCCCAGGCCCTCCACAGGGACAGCTTCCAGAGGTCTCCCTGAATCCATATGTGGGTTTTGGCTCTTCCTGTTTTTGGCTCTGCTCGGCGGCAGGGGATTTGAGGGGCGGTTGTGTGATTTGTACAGCTGTCATTAGGGTAATTGCATGATACTTTCCCAAATTTCTCCTGCAGCTTCAGGCTGGGTTTCCAAACTTCCTGCCCTAACAGGGGCTCTGGTGAGAGGGGGCTGGCTCTGAGTTTTCCCAGCAGCTGCCGATGGTGCCCAGGGGCAGCCCTCCCTACAAGTCCCTAGGGGACCAGGCACCAGGCCATTGCTAATTGTACCGAGTGTCACCTCCCCCCCCCCACCAAAATGGAAACAGATACAAATCAACCCTGGCCTTTTCTGAAACAGCAAAGAGTCCATCTCCCAATGCCAGGATTTGGAAAGTTCCCTCTCTGTCCTCCAAGGAGGATGACAGACCACAACCCCACATCCTGTTTCTCAGCAGCTTATCAACTCAGCCCTAATTAAGGGTCCAGAGCTGGCGGAGGACAGTGCCCAACAGCTGACGCCAAAACGATGTAAGGAGCTGTGTGCACCTGGCCCAGGTGGGGGTCGGAACACTTGCATTGCCTCCCTCCCTTCTCAGGCTGACGGGCCCACGCTTTTCCCACTCTGGACTGGCTGCTGCAGCCTTCCTGAACATATAAGCACGCACGCGTACGTACGTGCACACACATACACACACACACACACACACACAGAGTGTGAGAGGAAAGCAGCCCCTTGTCACTGCTTGTGTGTGGGAGCTGAGGGTGAAAAGGAGCTGGTCCCTAACTCCACAGCCTTCCAGAAAGGGGAATAATGCCGGAGATGAGGCTCCCCACACCTGGCTTCCTGGACCACCCGGAAAAGATTCTCTGCTGTGGGTCCTCTAAGGCTGGAACAGCCAGAGAGGGCCCCGGGCATCTCTGCTGGCCTTCGGACCTGGGGCTTATGTTCCTTCTGCCCCACCGGCTGGGGAGGGGGACACACCGCTGAGAGCCTCGTCACTTAGCATCGCGTCTGCTCCGACACGATGCCTCCGAGTAATGTGATTTATATTTCATGCACAATTGAAGCAGCTAATGGTGTAATTCTCCAAGGGGGAAACAAGTTGTTATAGTGTTAATTACATTGCAGGCGTGTTCCCTCTCCTTTGCCCCCCAAGTGCTCCAAGGGAAGATACCAGGTACAAACTGAATGGTTGGCCAAGACAGTGGCTTTGACAGGCTCCCCTGATGTCAGGGCTGGGCGGCAGTGGGAGGGCCAAGGATGTCTCCTTCCCGGCCAGGAGAGGGAGGGGGCTCCGGAGGCCAGACTTGGCTTAAACTGTCTGGTGGTCTGGGTTTCCTGGTTCAGCCTGGGAGTCGAATCTTCTTCCCGGGCTGGGGTGCTTCTTTCTGTTCACAGGAACACTACTGGGGAGGGAAGAGCACAGATGATCCATTTGGGAAAGGAGGGAAGACACAATGAAAATAAACCAAATACAGCCTCGACGTTGGCAGAGGACACTGTAGAGTGTGGTGGTTGAGTTCGTGGCCTTCAAGGGCCGACCGCCGGGATATGAAGACCAGTTGTCCCTCGTAAGGTGGGAAACCCCCAGGGAGATTGCTTGGCCTCTGTGTGCCTCAGTGTTCTCAACTGCAGAATGGGGATAATAAATCACCAGCCTCATAGTGTTGCAATGAGGATTCAATGTGTCGATATGTACGTGGTACACCGAGTATTGGGTGGACGGACATTATGAGGGCAGAAGGGAGTAAATGGAGTTAAACTGTTAGAAGGTTCTGTTAGTTTCTGCGAAGTGGTCAAAGTACATATTTTTTCTACATTCGTGGGAGCTAAATCTACCGAAAAAGAACAAATGCCTTGCTTTTCAAAAGAAATAAAAAAGGAGAAATGTAGATTTGAGGAATTATGGAGCCATATGATTGAAGATGATTCCTAGGGGGAAAAAAACATTTTAGTCGACTGTTAGAGAGGTGGTTTTTTAATTCCTGGCAAAAGAAAGAAAGAAAGGCAGGGGCAGACGAAGGGAGGGAGGGAGGACCACTGAGACCCAGCATGGATTCATTATATCCAAGTAAGGCCAAACTTACTCTACATCTTTTTATAGATAAATCAGAGTAAGTCACCCAGTAGATCAGAGAAAAGTAATACACACAATGATTCTTAATTTATGCAAAGCATTTTACAAAATCTCACAGCTTATCCTTATGGAAAATACAGACAAAAGTGGGCCGGGTCCTGGTGCGATTTGCTGAATTGTAGCTGATTGAATGACCCTCTGCCCATGTGAATTCGAATCCCACTTTAGGTACCCGTTCCTATATCGTTCAGGGTCACTGTTACAGACCCCTCAAATCTCACTGGCTCAAGCAACAGGATCGCTGGTTCACATCACAGCCAGTGTCATCAGCGGGAGGGGCCTCGCCCCCCCCACCCCTACCCTGCACCAGCATCACCTGGACACACGCACCCTTCTGTCTGATGCTGTCGCTGAATCTTGTGTGGGATATTTTTGCCAGCCAGGACTAGAGATGGTATGTCTCATCTGTACCCATGTTCCACGGGCCAGAATTCAGTCACATGGGACCATCTGACAGCAAGAGGCTGGGGTTGAGCCCCGTGATCCGGAAGGAGAAGACAAGACGGGTGTGGCTGTGCACTGAATGCTGGTCTTCAGGAAGGCCTCTGGTGGCAAAGCAAACTCCATCTCTTGCCCTGCCCTATGGAACGTTACTTCTATCGGTGACTTGGGGGAAGACACAGAAGGTGCCTTGTTACTCTTCGTGTGACCCTATGTAAAGGCAGCTTGCAGAGGGTGTTCAGGAAGAGGCAGCCATGCAGCCAGATCTCACACTGACTGGATTATTGCAGAAATGGAAGCACTGGACGTATCTGCAGGGGCTGGATTTTCACATAGACCATCCCCTCTCACACAAGCAGCAGGCGGTTCACGAATATCCACCTTGAGGGCTCCCCTCTCTCTGCACGTCCCTCTCCTTCCTCCCTTCCCACCGGGTGAACGATTCTCCAGCCTACTCCAATCCTCTAACACATCTAATTTGTTCAGGGAAGGCTTGTGATCCCTGCTTACTGAGAGGGTGAGCTTTTCCCACCAGATCCCTTATAGGCATTTGGGCAGTATAGGACTTGGATGACTCCAGACAGGAAATCGGGTTTGTTTAGCAAGTTTCCAGGTAAAACAGAGCAGGAAATAAAAGCTATTATGATGGATGAAAACCTAAGCCTTGAAAAGATTTCACTGGCCCAGAGTGAGGAGCTAAAGTCAAGAAAATTAAACTATATCTGTCAGGAACCCAGCGGGAACAAATCACACACTCCGAAGGTTTAATTGAAGACTGCGTCACCAAGGGGCTACTTACAGAGGTGGAGATGGGACTAAGGGAGCTCATATGGAATGGGGCTCGAGAGAGCAAGACGCTGGGGCTGCTCCTAGGCCAGTGCCCTAGACTGCGTGCTGGTATTCCTCCCCCGCCACCCACCAAAAAATGCATATGATGATGCATATTAGGAGGTGAGGCTTTCAGGAGGCGATTGATCAAGCCACTAGAGTGGAACCCTCGTGAATGGAGTTAGTGTCCTGATAAAAAGACCCAAGAGCACTCACTCTCTCACGCTGTGCTCTCCGCCATGAAAGGATGTGAGAAGACAGTGGTCTGCAGACCAGGAAGCCAGCCTAAGCAGACCCCAGATCTGCCAGCACCTTGACCGTGGACTTCCCAGCCTCCACCACCATGAGAAATAAATGCCTGCTGCGTAACCGGCCCCAAATTGACTAAACCTCAAAGGACAAGCAGAATGAATGGTTTGCCCCAGTTCAGCGTGGCGACCACGGAAGAAGGGCCACAAGACAGGCGCTGTGGCTACAGGTAGAAAAATGCAGCCACTGCCGAAAGTGTGACCTGGAAGAGATACTTGGGGAGGTGCGATAAACACCCAACCCCATCCCCCCACTCTAAGCTCCCATAGGTACCTCCAACTGGCCACAACCAATAGGGAGCCAGAAGACCAGGGGACCCAGCGACACTGTCGATAGAGGTCAACCTCATGAGAAAACAGAACAAAGCAAAGATCAAAGAATGTATATGGAGGGGGAAGGGAGAATACCTAGCACAAAGAGAAACCGAAATGCATGTAAAATGTTTCCAGTTTAGCCAGTCAGTTGCATAAAACTGATATAGGACATATTTCAATGTGAAGTGACACAGATTTCATGTGAAAAAGTTTCAGAAGTGTGACCAGGTCTAAGTTCTAGTGGGAAACAACAACTATGGAGGCATTTAGGAGCAGGGCGTCTCATTCAGGGGAGGCTATGGTGCATGTGCCCACTGCTTTCTGCCTTGATCATACCACATGGGGTTCCAAGCTAGGCTGAGACTCACGCTTTGGGGGGAGCATCTACAAACCTGTATTCAGTGAAGCAGTCGACATTCTGAGGAGTCTGAAAAACCAAGTCTAATGGGAAAAGTCTGAAGAGGATGGGGAGGAACACTTTGGCTGGACAAGTTGCCCTAGGGAAAAGACTCTAACTTTCTCCAAGTATTGGAAGGGCAGATAGGAGGATTCCCTTTCTGGACATGCCCCACCAACCCTTCAATGCTCCTAATTGTATGGTACCCCTTCTATGAACTCCCACAGCACGCTGTGATTTTTCACAGACTTTTCCCACCCGACTTGTCCATTTGCTTATCTGTCTTTCCTACAAACTGAAGACAGATACCCTTTCATCACTATAGCCCGACACCTGCTGCTTGGCTCCCTGGTGGCGCTCAGAGTGTTTGTTCGGTGAATGTAGTGCTCCAATGGCAGGAGTGTGGACAAGGGAATGCATGTAGGGGACGGCAGTGGGGAGGATCCCTTCCAGCATGAGAGTCTACAACGGGAGACATGCGAGTCTGGACAGTAACATGCTTTCTTGAAACGTCAGCTTTCTCACTGCTGCTCGGGGTGCTTTGAAGTCTCCAGGGCTTCCTGTGTTTTGTAAAGAGCTCAGAGCATGGCAGGTGTTCTGAAAACGGCTGTTGTTGTTATCGTTCTTTGAATTCTGGCCGGTGTTCCTGTCTTAGCAAAGATTCCCCAGAAGCAGAGCCTGAGACAAGGGTCCACGTCAGGGGCCTTCTTAGTAATGTTCCAGTAAAACCTAGGAGGGGAGTAAGGAAGAGGGACTAGTACTAGAAAAAGAGCCAGACGAAGGTTTGATGTCAGGTGAAGTCCCTGGAGGGAAACTTTGGGGATAGCAGGGGTCACAGGTCAGCCCCACGGGGACCCTGGGAACTAGAGGATTTATCCCATCCTCACACACACCCATCAGTTACTGGGCAAGGGCTGGCCCAGGGGGGCATAGATTCCCTGGCACTTGAGCTTTTCTTGCCCCTGGGGGCCTAGAGGGGCTGCTGAGAGCAAATTGGCCATATGTGGGGTCATTCTCCCTGAGCTGATTTTTCTGAAGCCATTTCTTGCTTTTTCTCATCCTCAATGTGAGAGAGGATGACACCTCTGGGCCCATTGCCGTCCCCTCTTCTCTGGACTCTGGGGCAGTGTTGGAGATCCTGGGAGCAATCGGGGAGTCATCAGGACACTGAAATCCCCTCTTTGTCACTTGGCTAAGGCTCTTTAAAATGGTTTCTGAATTTAGGAGGCTACACGGATTCTGCCCTAGAGTCCCCTACCCTGTTTAGGTGGCAGAAGAGGAAAAAGCCCAATGTGCCCAGAATTCAGGTGCCCTCCATCCCAGGGGTTGTTGATCCAGACCCTAGAGCTGCCTCCAGTGATCTCGGGGGCCTGAAGGATGTCTATTATGGACTGAACATGTGTCCCCAGACTTCATATGTTGAAGCCCTAACCCCCAACATGATGGTATTTGGAGACAGGCCTTTGGTGAAGTCATTAGTTTAGATGAGGTCATGAGGGTGGGGCCCCCATGATGGGATTAGTGCCCTTATAAGAAAAGACACCAGAGTTCTCTCTCCTTGTCCTATGAGGACACAGTGAGAAGGTGGTCATCCGCATGCCAAGATTGGCCCTCACTAAGCACCCATTCTGTGAGCCCCTCAATCTTGGACTTCCAGCCCCCAGAACCATGAGAAATACATTTCCGTTGGATACGTCCCCAGCGTGCGGCATTTTGTTACCAGCCCGAGCAGACTGAGACAAAAGTGGGAAGAATCCCTCCTGCTTTTAGGGGCTCACGGTTTTCGAGGTGCTATTGACAGAGGTCACCTGATACCCCACAGGCTGCCTCAGGGCACAGGTAAATTTCACCTTCTGCTTCCCTTCCCGAGCGTGGTTGCAGCGGCAGTCCCTAGCATCGACACAGACGCTATAATATACCTTCCCTTATACTTAATGCCCGCAAAGTGCTGGAGATAGCACCTGGACCACAGTGAGAGCTGTTAGAGGTGGCGGTGTTGCCGCTGGTGACATTTGGGCCAGGAATTCTCAACCATCAGCGGGCCGTGGAATGTCCTGCAGGGCTGGTTTGAGTTCACGGTGCTGGGCCCCTCCCCCGCAGAGCATCCGGTGCAGCAGGTCCAGCGTCCAGGCCCCCAGGTCTGCTTTGCCAGCCAGGACCCAGGCAATGCTGATGCTCTTGTCCCCAGGAAGGCCAGTCTGAGGTTCTGTGAGGCCAGGGTGGCCGTAGCTCTCGTGGGCAAGAGGGGCGTGCCCGCCGGAGGTGAAGGACGAGTCTAGAGATATCCTCAGGGACCAGATCGTGGAGCGCAAGGGCCCTGCGTTTGATGTCAGGAAGCCATCAGAGGGTTCCAAGCACATCAGTGTTATGACCGTACCTGCAGGGATCTGGCTGCTTTGTAAAGAAGGAGTATGAGTGGACATCCGGAGGCCAGCCACACGCCCCAGGCTTGCACACGCCCTGATGGCATTTTTTTCCACTGCTTGGTTCTGTCACCAAGCAAGTTGACTACGTCCCACACCCCTGCCCTTTGCCTGCTGAGGCAAAAGCTTTTGTGGTCATGGTTGCTGTAGGGTGCAGGTTTCTCCCAGGGGCTGGGCTTACAGAGAAGGCATGACCTCTCTCCTTGACGGGTCTCGGGTTGGGCTGTGCCGTTTGATGCTTGTCCCAAAAAGTAGCACATTTGAGCCCAGAGGCTGTGACATGTGGGCTTTTGAAAACATGAAAACCACTGCATAAGTCAGTACAAGTTGACATTCACAGTTGATTTCTAAAAATGGAGTGTTTGGGGAGGGATGAAAAGAGGTGTTTCTAATGCTGGGGGATGGGGATCACATCCACGAGTTCCAGACCACGTGCTGGAGGATACTGGGCATGGCATAATAGTTATGAATGGGAGCTCCAGAGCCAGGGTTCCTGGGTTCAAATCCGGGCTCTGCCACATACTCACAGTGTCCCCGGGGGGAACCACCCGTCTCTGCTCCGGTTTTCCCATCTATGAAACAGGGGATGCTGATAGTAACTATTTCATAGGGCTGTTATGGGGATCTGTCGATTTAATAAACATGAGGCATGTCAATCCGTGCCTGATACATGTTAAGTGTTCAGTGAGTGCCCAACATCACCATCCTTACCATGGGGCATATCTATAGGAATCCAGGGAGGCACTGAAAGTTTGAGTCTAAGTGTGGGAACCGGAAACGTGTGGGACTTGAACATCCCTCCTCCCTTGCCCCATGCGGTCATTGACAAACCTCTGTCCCCTGGTCCCTGACCTATACCTCTGTCTCCTCCTTCCTGGTCCAGTCCCCATGCCACCCCCTTCTCAGTCTCCCGGGGCCCACGCTTCCTAAATTTCTTACGCGTGAATCCTCATTTCATGGTTTGTTGGGGAAGGGGGGATCCTTGTGTGTAACCTCACCCCAAACAGTCAGCTCTTTAGAAGGGGGAAGCAGTATGAGAATTCCATGCCATCCCAATCTGGATCAAGGGGGTCATATCTGCATTGTGTGGGTAGACACCAGTGCCCAAGTCGAATAACTAAAGGGGGCAGAAGGAAAGAAGCCTGTCCCCGCAGCAGAGACATGGCCAGAGAAGCTCCGGGAGGCCTTGCTTCTGGGTTGGGCTCCTTCGTGGGCCTGTCTCCGAGCTGCTCACGGCTGGGCTGGGAGGGCTGGGGGCGGGCTGGAGGCAGGTGGGTCTGAGGGAGCTGTTTCGGGGGAAGAGGATATAGTGCTGGGTTGGCGGATTTCGTAGTCTGCTCAGGACACCCTCTCAGGCTGTGAACTGCCACAGCATCTGGGACAGAGACAGAGAGACAGAGAAATGGAGGGAAAGAAAGAAGGCCCCAGGGCCCCAGGGCCGGGTATGGTGACTGTCCCCAGTCCCTCCAGCCAAGGGACTAGACGACATGGTTGTGGCTCACTTTGAATCCAAGTGGAGGGTCCCAACGTCCAAGAAAATCCCTCAGGGCCCCAAGGACCCACCCCCGCCAGGGGTTCAAGGGGGACCCAGCCTCAGGGCAAGAGCGCACAGTCTCCCTCCAAGCAGAGCCTTCCTTAGCGCTGAGGTGAGAGGCAGAGAGAGGCCAGCGGGCCCGTGCATTGTCAGGGAGCTTGTTTTCCCAGGGGCCGTCGCCGTTCCGATGTGCCTGAGCAATTGCCACTCTGCACGCCTTCCGCTGGCAAATTATTCTGCTGGAGTTTCTTCCAGCATTCGGAGCCGCGCTGCTGTAAATGCCAGAAATCATGTACATTAAGCCCAGAGTGACGGCAGGCTTATGGATGGATTTACCTTCAAACAGAGGCCGCCGAGGCGCCCGGCGTGGGGGGCAGCGCGTTATGGATGTCGTTCTCTGCTTGCCGAGGCCTTAAGCGGTCCAGTTGGCCATGTAATCAATTTCTCATGTTGGTCTGGCTGTGGGCCACAAGGTCCCAGGCGGGGATTTGGGAGGCAGCCCCTCTACCCATATCCCCCCTCCCTGAGACCTTGGCCTCTCCTAGGAGGGGGAGGGGTTTCCACCTGTCCCGAGTGCTGGTGGCAGGGGACCATGCTGAGAGGGCAACACCAAGCCAACTCGGGCAAATGCCACACTCCAGGGTCTGCCATCCCTCCTCGGAGCCCTCTCCCCAGTGCTCCTTGCAAGGAAGGCAGCCACTGTCCATGCTGGCCCCGACCGCCCCGACCCCTTGCTGGGCTCCATCCCCGCTCTTTCCCCTCCCTGGCTCCAGAGCTGGGCAGTCTGAGCTCAGCCACTCTCACCTCCTGATCCGCTCTTCAGCCTCTCTGATCTGTGAGGCTCGGGTCTCCGGTTTCGCTGTCCAGTCACTCAGCTCATCCAGCCTCCTGGGACCCCTCCCCCTACTGCCTTCCTTCAGCCCTGACCTCCCGGGATTCCTTCTCTTGGCAAGTCTCCATTCAGCATGTGGTTGGCATTGCTGGGCAGTCCCATCGGACAGTCAGGAGACAGAGGTGTTATCGGGGACCCCCGCAGGGCTCTCATACTGTCCTAGAACCCTTGTCATGCCCTGTCTGCGGCAGATTGTATTTTCCAAGGATGGCTCTTTTGGAGACTCAGGCTCTCCTTCCATGGAGCAGTGAGGCCTGCATTCCCTTACCTTTAACCTAACCGTGGTGGAAACGACCTTGTATGACCTCTGAGACCAGGTCATAAAAGACGATGTGGTTCTTTAGCAGGAAACTTGGGCCTGTGTCTTGCTAGCCTGAGGCCGCCGTGCTAGAAGACGGGCCAAACCAGCCTGGGCTAAATGACCACGTGGAGAGGCCCCAAGACTGCAGGTAAAGAGAGCAATGCCCTGCCAGCCCCCCTACGACCCCCACGTCAGTCCCCTTCTGACTGCAGCCGCATCTGAGGCCCCGGGCACAACCACCCAGCTGAGCCCTTCCTGAAGTGCTGACCCACAGAAACCACTGGGGAATCCTAAAACAGCTGGTTTGTGTTGTAACCCACTAAGCTTCTGTGTCCACAAAACTGTTTTTCCAAGGTCGATGAGTCTAAATACAATAAAAATAGAAGACATGTGGTAATAACCAAGATAAGACTAAACGACCCAATCTTTCTTTTATCTTCAAAAGGCATTCAGTGAGCCACAGAGCCCCGTGTAGGAAGTGTCCACTGTACCTGCCCATGGCCTGGGCATCGGAAGGAGCGTCTCCGTCGCCATGACTCCCAGACCTTACCTCGGTTTATTCACAGTCCTGCAACCTGGAAAGCACGGGTGACCAGAATTGCTTGGCCACTTCACCCCTGGGAAGCAAGGAACAAGGAAATGACATAAAGCAGGAATCGTTCTTGAAAGCAATGCCAGCAGTCCGCATGGACTCAGTTCAGCATTTCCAGATGTTCTTTCTGGTGCCAAGAACTGTGTCCTCTACCAACTGCGGGGCTTTTTGGTAACAGGTAATCGGGGACATGAGGTGCCCTTTTGGGTTTTGAGGGGGAGTTGTTTGTTTTTGTTTTTTGTATTCGTTCCAGAGTGGAGTAGATTTCCCCAGGGTCTGGTGCATGGCAGTGCAGCCTCTTCAGAACTCCACTCTTACCCTGGGCTCAGCTTTCTCTTTTCCTTCTCCAAGATAATTACAAAACCTGTAGGCGAGGAGCTATGATTAGCGCTGCCACTTCCAGCATAAATGACCCGAAGCAAACGACTTAGCCTCTCTGTGCCTCGGTTTGCCCATCTGTAAATTGGGAATGATGGTGGGCCTTTCCTCATCAGGCACTGTCGGGTTCAGTGAGTTCATACAGTAAAGAGCTCAGAACAGGAGCCACACAGGGCAAGGGCTGGATTATTATTTCTGTTGCTCGTGTCATCTGGGGATTGTAGGTTACAGGCACTCATAGATTCTGTTCAATTCCTTTGCAGTGACATAACCGTCAGGTAAGAAATTGAGCATTACTCCCACTATCTTCCCAGGGATGAAAGACAGACGAGCCTCCCCTTGCATTCCTGTCTTGTGGCAGATGTGACCCCAAGGTGGCCCTCAGGGACCAAGGCTCTCCCCAGAGAGATAATCCAGCCTGACTGACGAGGCCCCTGCCTCTCAGCCTGGAGGACTTCCACGGTGGGCCGTGCCGGGCCCTGGCCACTTTTGCAAAAAGAGCTGAATGTCACGAAAGGGAAACGTCTCAAAAATAAAAAGAATCGATCTCATTTTGAGGGTACGGTGAGCAAAAGGAAAACAAACCCCTCAGGACGGAAGGATCCGGTTTCCGGTTCTGCAGCCGGTTGACAACTATTTATAGAGTGACAACTACGTGGGAGGCACTGCAATGGGCTTGGGGCCCCTGTCCCCGGCAGAGTTCAAGGTCTTTCCCCTTCCGGTAGGCACCTAATTAGAAAGCAACTGTTCTGGAAGCTGTGCCTCACAGCCCTCCGACGCCAGGGAGCAAAAGTGCTCGAGGGACCCCGCCACGCAGCTCTGAAATCAGGCCAGCAGCTGGGCCAGGACTGCCCTTCCCACCCGATGCCCCCCGCCCCCGCCACTGACCCAGAGACCTTTGCCGCTAGGGTGGCCATGTTCCCGCCAGAAACGGGACTCCTCTGACCGATGACTGGTTTGAGGACTGTCTGCCAGTCTTGCAGAACCTTCCAGAGACTTCAGGACAGTCCAGACTTCAGGACTTGTCTCTTAGGTCGGAGGGCATCACTGGCTCTTGGCGGTTCTCCCATCCTTGCCCAGCTCCTCCCCATTTCTCTCACAGAAATGACCCCCAATAAAATCCTTGCACTAATCCTCTTCGGGCATCTGCTTTTCAGAGGACCTAGACTACCCCCAGAAGCATTGTCATGACCTTTTCCTCCTCCTCCTTCCTCCTCCCGGCCTACCCAGAAGGACCACCCCACCTCTAGCCAATATGGACCCCTTGTAGACACCTGAATTCACCCATTCCTTAGGAATCTCTATAATTTGGCATCTCCCTCTAAACTCTAAGTTCCATAAGAACTTGTAACATCTTTAAGGCGCCTCACTTTCCTGGCTCTCACAGGTGCAGCTGACCCACAGCAGGGAGATGCTGCCACTAAGCCTGTATATTTCAAGATGCCATTCTAATTTATTAATATAATCCACCAAGAAAATGATTGCACGATGAGCCCACAGCACAATGCGAAGCTCTTGGCATGCAGGACCTCATTTAATGCCTCTCTCTGCCCTTATCCACCTCCCACCACCCAGGGCATGCCCTTCTTCGAACACACCTCTATGACTTACTCTCACTCGGAGAGCGCCGCCTCCTCTGTGAATCCAAACCAAGACATTTCCAGGCAGAGCACAGAGATCTGATCTCATAAAACGTGAGTATTTTTCAAGAGACAACCCATCTGCGGGTTGAGCAATTCCGGGCACGCGGCTTGGTGACACGGTCCCACTCGGTCTCGGCTAACAGAGGATAGCATCTCCTCGTTTTGATCCTGTCCTGCTTTATGCACAGCGGCCACTTCTTTCCTCTGCGTGCCTTGGCTTCTCGGTGCCCCAGAACAAGACCTCGGGGCTCCCTGTAGCTGTCCTCCCAGCTCCCCACGATGGCAGATGTTCTCCGCTCTCCAGGTCTCCCAGAGACGCAACTGTACAGAAACAAACAGAAAGTCGTGGTCTGGCTGACCAGGGACCTCACACACAAGGTATCTGGCATCTGTGAGCCTCAGTTCCCTCGGCTGGAAGACAGGGTCATTGTGAAGACTCACAGAGAAAATGCATTTGGAAATGACTACTCAAAGTGTGGTTCTTGGACAGGCAGCAGCAGCATCCGGAAACGAGGGAGAGAGGCATACCCTCAGCCCCCACCCAGACGCCCTGAATCCGAACTGCTAGGCTCCGGGCGCCCTTTTCCTCCCAGCCGGTCCCTGTGCATACTGAGGGTGGCAGGCTTGCCCTCTGGCTGCAAATGCTCACCATTCTTCTCCCTTCTGGGTAAGAACCCTGAGCAAGGAGCTCTGAGCCCACCCCTCTGCCTTTGCCCACACCTCCCTCTCCTTCAGTCAGTCCTGGGCTTTCTCCTTCCTCCACTTCCCCTCCCCGCTCTTCCCCCTCCCAGCCCCTACCTTGCCGAGCCCTCCTCTCCACCCTGCTCCACTGGCTTCTTCTCCTTTGGTCAATCACACAGTCAGCACCCCATACCTGCTGTTTCTATGGCCTCAGCAAAAAGGGGAGTGCAGGGGGAGACCTGGCTATGGACACACACGCTAGGAGGGGGCCACGCCACTCAGCTTTGTGGCCTGCGAGACGCAGAGAGAGGCCCAGAACTGCACAAAGGGGCGCAGCCAGGGATAAAACCCAGGGCCCACTGATGCATCCATTCACCTCTGATCCCAGGCCCCACTGGGTGGTGAATTGCCCCCATTCCGTGTGCCTGATGGTAACATATTTTCTGTAATTACAGTGATGCCCTCTGTGTATATGTGAAATGACTATGGCAGTTAATTATCTGTGGGTAAACAAGGGATGCCTCCTTGCCCCAGGAGGGCCTGAAAGACACCCGCTCAAAGAACCACAACATCAAAGAGAAAGGGAGGGGGCAAGTACAAAGAAAAGTCATTCTTCCCCAGGGAGCTTCTGGGAGGGAGGGGGTGCACTGATTTAGCCTTTAAGGAGGCCTCAAGCCAGGCCGAGGGCCTTTACAGCAAGAGCCAATGGTCCTCCCGGATCTAAACTGGGTTGGAGAGATGAGGTGTGATTGCCAAGGGCTGGCAGGAATGCTCCCCAGGTGCTGGGCAGTCCACACACAGCTTCTGCCCTCCCTGGGGCTCCAAACTGCCCCGGGTAGCTTTGTGGGGGTGGGGGGGGGCACACACCCACAGCCTCATCTTCTTCTTTTCCCCAAGACATAAAATCCCCAGTTTTGTGCTAGATACGTGCTCATTTCCCACAGTAAAGACTCTGTGTCCCAGCCTCAGCTTGTGGCCTCCTGTGGCCACGTGACCAAGTCTGGCCAGTGGCATCCAAGCGGAAGCAACTTCTGGAATGTGATCTGGAAGAAAAGAGAGTGTATCCCTCTCTGCTCTCTCCTCCATCTTGTATGCTTGAAAAGGGATCCAACAGGGAGCTCAAGCAGCCGTCTTGCACCATGAGGTAACTCTCAACCCAGAAGCCATGTTGTGCGAGGAACAATATCAAAGGATCCCGAGTTACTGGCACTTAGATCTTACAGTCCTTATGGCAGCCATCTTACCAGCCTGGGACTTCCCACCTCTCAACTTTTATATGAGAAATCGATTTCTGGCATATTTAGGTTGCTGTTATTTTGGAAGTTTTGTTATTTACAGATTACCAAAATCAAAAGAAAAAGATATGGAACATGGTGTCTTATTCCAAGTTTCCAACCAAGAACCAAGAACAAGGTTCTCCAGGATGAAGACTTTGAGATGGAACTTTGCACAGAGGGATGCCCGGGTGGCTCAGTTGGTCAAGCGCCCAACTCTTGGTTTCAGCTCAGGTCATGATCTCAAGGTCGTGGGATTGAGCCCCAAGTTGGACTCTGCACTCAGCGGGGAATCTGCTTAAAGGTTCTTGCCCTCCACCCCTCCCTCTTCGAGTACACACACTCTCTCTCAAATAAATGAATCTTTAAAAAAAGAAACTTGGATGGAGGAGGTTTACTGGGCTGTGGTCTCAAGGTCAACACTTGCGTGCATCCGAGGGAAAAAGACTAAGCCGGGGGAAAGCTGACTGGCAACGTGCTCACGGCAGTGGCCTTAGTGGGTCCCACAATGACCCCTGGAGTAGAGATGGCCCTTCAAACTTGAGAACTGACACAAGAGGGCTGAGTCTTGGGACCCTTCCAGGCTTTGGTTTTCTTATTTTTAAAGTGGGTGTATCACCCATATTGCAGTTGTATCGAGGATAAGAAAAAAAAAATAAGTGCGCGGGGTCAAGCTCACAGATGAAGAACCGTGACAGCCAGCCTGGGGAAGACTTGAGAAGTTTGTTCATGTCTTCTGGGGGCCCATGCCTGCATCTTGACCAACTGATAATGGCGTAGTGTCAATGCTCCAGAACCTTCTCTAACACTGTCACTTTCTCCAACTGGGAGAATGGACAATTTCCTATGCTCGATACCATCATGTTCTTACCACATCGGACATGGATGCAAGCCATCACTCCCGCCTCTCCAGCTTCCAAGCCCAGTGCCAGGCAGGCGGGAAATGCCTGCTGTACCATTGTTCAAGCGGTGAGCTTCACTGCGGGGGCCAAATCCTGGTGAGGTCAAGAAAACAAAGACGATTCCCCTGAAGTCAGGAGATTTCCTTAATGCCTCCCTGAGCTTCAGTTGCCTCATCCACATCATGGAGTAATCATAAGAGCAAACAACAAGGCGCTGGAATGATACAATGATCTGAAAACTACAGACTTCCATGTTGACACTGTGCTATTGGAGCGAGAGTGGAGGAGGGCTTTCATCAGTGGAGTCGAAGGGATTCTGAGGGATTGTTTTCAGCGCGTACACTCCACCTCCAGAGTTCTGCAAAATTAGGCAGCCACCAATGTGGGACAATTGGTCACCTCCCCCGGGTAGCCCTAATACCAGCCTTTCTTGCTTGGAAATGCAATGCCCCCGAGGGAAGGCTCTCCAGCAGGGCCCAGCCAAGCACAGATGCAAAGGCGCGGCTGAGACAGAGCGGTTCCAGGTGGGATCGGAGCCCGATCCCCCCGCGATGGCGAGGGGACCCCGGCATGATGCACACAGGACCAGGGGACAGGCCAGACTCCTTCAGAGGCCTCAGTCCGGGGTGTTATGATGTCCCCTGTGTGTACCAGCGTGGTAGGAGGAGGGCTGCTCGAGTTAGAGGAGCTCAGAGCACCCTGCAGAGCCTAGGAAAACAGTGATAGAGCAGGGGCACATTTAAGAGGAGGCAGGGCAGTGCCATTAGGAACCAGCCCTCCAGCACAAGCCAGCCAGGAGTTAAATCTTGCCTCTGCGACGAATTAACTATGTTACGTGGTTGATGTCCTCTACCTCTTCTGTGCCTCAGTTTCCCGAGCAGCAGAATGGGGACAGGGGGGTGGTAAGGGCTGAGCTAGCCTGCAGGAACCATGCCCCGGGGGTGCAAACTGTGAGGTGGCTCTGGGGCTTATCCGCCATTCGGTCCGTAATGATCTCCTCTGGGCCCACTGGTGGCACTCGGGAGACAGGCGCCCCCTCCCCCAGCGCCCACGAAGCTGTATGTGATCAGGGCCCAGTGAAGGGTCAGAGAAGCAAGGATCCAGAGCTCCGAACAGAGCGAAGTCTTCTTGGGCCAGGCCAGGCAGGACTCTTTGGGTGTGAGACCGAAAAACACCATTCAAACCGGCTCAGTCCAAAAAAAAAAAAAAAGGATTGGCTCGAGAAACCAACATGTTAAAAGGTACTTGGCTTCAGGCATGGCTGATTCCAGGCACTTATCCCAAGTGATGACGAGATGACCACCAGCAGTTTCAGACTTACATTTTATTAGTAGAGCAACCGTGATGGAGAATGGGCACCCTGTCCCCACAGTCCCAGCTGCTGTCCAGCTGTAACTGCCATGGCCCAGCCCAGGATCCTAGGAGCATGGCTGTCTTCTCTTGAACCAGAGGGACTGGGGAGAAGACGGAGACTGGATCCTGACTGCTCAGATCTGCCCTCAGAAGCCTTCGCTAAAGAGGGGAGACCTGACCGCCTCACCTCACCCCTCCTACGTTTGTTGAAATAGGAACCAGTGTTTGTTCACCGTCATAGATAGCGAAGGCCTGGCCCCCACGCCATTTGCCCTCAACTCACTGGAAGCAGGTCTACGCCCAGAGGTGGGCCTGGGCCCACGGCAGGGAAGATGAATCTAGCCGCTGTGTGTAGGAGGGATCAAAGGTGGAGGGCATTGTTTTCAGCCCAAGGGGAAGGGGCCCAGCCCTGCTCTTTCCGGTTCATCAGTAAAGTCCTGGGGCGGCCAGGCAGGAGGGACGAGGAGAGGGAGGGACATGGAAACTAGACAAGGACCTGCTCTGATTTGGAAGCAGGCTTTGGCCGGGGGGACTGGCGAGTCAAACAGGATGCTCAATTGTGGGCTGACGGAATGACAGAGGAGTGGCAGATGTCTCTGACAAATATGGGGAACTCTGTTAGGGGAATGATCTGGTTCAAATCATTCGAATCAAAAGCGCTACAAGAGCACCCAGGGGAAGATGACAGCCCCCTGAGGGTGGAGCTGTGGATTTCAGGATCCCGAAGTCACCCCTGTGCCCCCGGGAGGGGCTTGGCCCACTGCTGGGGGATGTTGAAGCACAGGGCGCAGTGGGGAGGCTGAGGACCAGGCCTTGAGAGATGCCCGCATTTAAAGGATCAGGCAAGGGTGTGCCCACAGGGGACAGTGGGAGTTCCGCAGAAGTCACGCGGGGAGGGGGGGGTGTGAGGTTGTCGGGTGCTCAGCAGGGCCAGGGCTGTGCGGCGCCCCAGAAGGCCTAGTGGTACTGAGGGAACAGTTTCCCAGCCCCAGTGGTCCTGGGGACCCCGGAATGAAGCAGCTGCTGGGCTTCCTGCTCTCACAACCACGAGGCAGATCGTGCTCATGTCACCACAGCTAGTACATTGGGGGTCGACAGACTGCATACAGGCCCGGAGAAGGGGGCAGAGAGGTGTTTCATTAATGCTTTAGTGCTAATGAGGGAAAAGAAGAAAAAGAGGGCGCATAATGAAGAGGAGAAACAGGAGGGAGAGAGTAGTGTGGCACCCCTAGACACACACACTCATATACCGTGTACACACAAATATGTACACACAGCCACACACACGAGCGTGCGCGCTGGAGAGGATGGAGAAAGCATTTCTGTTCCCAGAGAATTCCTTGGAGAATCATCCTCAGACACCGTCTTCTCCGGAAACCAGGTTCTTGCACACCGGCCCCCCGGGCACACACATGCAGTCACCCAGACACACACGTGTCCCCGCGGGGACCCGGCCACTTGGTTCGCACCCAGCTGATGGGAGGATGACATGCTGGTGGGCAGGGAGTGAGAAGAAGCCCACCTCGGACGGGGCCCACTGTAGGTAGGAGCGAGGGCCAGGGCCCTGGTGGGAGTGTGGGTGGATGGGAGCCCCATCCTCCCGGCTGGCAGGCCTGGGCGGGTGCCCATTCCCAGATGTCAGAGCTAATGCCGCAATAAACAGGGAGCTTGCTGGAATGTGGCTGTTAATTGGGGATAGAGCCGCAGCCTTTAGCTCGGGGAGCAGTGGTTAATGATGGGCCCACTGGGGGAAGCCGCACGCTGTCGCCACTGTTCGGGGTCTGTCCTTTCTGCGTTTTAAACAGCAGTTTATCTAAAATTGAAAACACTTCCCTGGGAATAATTATTTCTTGGAACCTACAGGAGCGTTATCAGATTCCACAGCCTGCTGTCGGTTGACCTTCTAGAGGCTAAGGGGCCGGAGCCCTTTAAGGGAGGGATGGCTTTGCTTCTGTTCACCCCCCGCTCCCGTCCTCCCATCTCTTGCCTGGTTCCCCGCCACATGGCCACCACGGTGGGCATGTTTGAAGGGCCTTTGCAGCTAATTCGGGGCTGAGTGGGAGGTTCATTGAGTAAAGGGGAGCCTGAGAAGGAAGAACAGCAGGAGGGAGAGAGAGCCTTCTAGCATTGCCCAAACCCACGTGGAAGCCTCAGCGTGTGTGTGTCGGCCGGCCGGCTTCAGCTGCACTCTGCCCGGCCTGCCAGAGCAGAGTGTAAGGGTAAGGGGCCCGTAGTCGCCCTGCTTCCTCCTCGGAAGCCGTTTCCAAAATGGGGAGCCGCAGGGGCAGGGAGGAGGGAGGAGGGGGCAGGAACCCGGGGCCCCACAGCTGTTCACATGAAGGCAGGGACAGCCCCGTGGAGGGACACCCCAGGGCCAGGGCCGACCTCTCCTCCTGCAGCTGGGTCCAGGCGCTGTGATGGGATGGGGGGGAACCCAGCCAAAAGCTGACCCCATGTGTGTCCTCCCAGGGTCAGCCCAGGCCAGATGGCGACAGGGCGCTCGGCCTGGAAACACAGTCACAGGCAGCACTCCCCTTGAACGGTTCACTCAGCGCGCTGGCCATCGGCCAGCCTTCTGGCCTGGCGATTACACTCTTTCTACCTCCGCCTCTGCCCGCTGCCCCATCACCGCCCTGTCAGGCGGCTTTAGTGCCGCTCGCCTCTTCCTGTCAGCAAATGTTTGTGTGTGGCGTTGCTGGGCGACAGCTGAACAGGGCCTGCATTCTCCCGGCCCCTGGGCCCCCCGCGGAGCCTTCCCTCCAAGGGCTCTGTGGGCAAGTGTCAAGGCCCCGTGAGCCTCGGCTCAGAAAGCGGCTCAGAAAGGGCTGCTCTGGCCAGATCGGCTGAGGCTCCCTGGAAGGCGGAGCCAGGCCTTTCTCATGCTCCCAGCTCCTTGGGGAACCGTTCTGTTGGTCCCCTTTGCAGACACATCCGAGGAGACTGGAATCCCTTTTGCCAAATGTTGATAAAGACAGGAACCTCGACTCCACCCCTAAGTGAGGTCGCACGTGGCTACCTGCCCATGGGAATGTGGACAGCAGGATGGACCACTGGGCATTCTGCAAACACCTTGTGTTGAGGAAGACCCACCGAGGTTTCGAGGCAAACTGAGCTCCCAAGGCCGGCTCTGCCCACCGCTGGCTGTGTGACCTCGGTGTTCTCACACTGCCTCTCTGAGCCTCTGCTTGCTTATCCGCGGCGTGGGGCAAGAAGCTGCCATGGGGCGAGAAGCCGCCATAGGAATGCCAGACTGGGAAAGAGTTCTCTATGCAAATAGGGGAAATGCAGGGAGATCAGTGACCCAGAGTTCTGGGAAGGAACCAACAAGCATAGAAAACTGTTTTCTGTTCTTATTTGGTGGGAGCAGGACCTGAGAGAGTGGCACCTAATGGGAGAAGGTGCTGGGTAAAGGACAGGTGGTCTGGAGCAAGAAAGGCAGCAAGAAACACTGGTTATCAGCTCACCCAGACCTGAGTCCACGTTTTTGCCGCATGGCTGTGTGACCTCAGACAAGTTGCTTACTCTCTCTGAACCTCATCGATCAAATGCCCTCCAAGTACTGACCTCCTAGAGATGCTATGGCTTAGCATGTGGTTGGCACCCAGGGAGTTAGGCCCTCAGGCTTCTTGGTGACAGACAAAATACAGGTGAAAAAACTAAATGATTCCTCGAGGGCAAATGTAGTCAGCGCCAAAGACAAGGCACAAGAGACAAGTGCTTTCCCGCTCCCCTACATGTGCTCCGCATGATCATTTTACAAAGAAACTACTTTCAATCAAATCCTCATCTCAGGATCTGCTTTTATAGACACAAACCAAGCCAAAAACTGAGGCTTCAGGTCTGGCTAGTTCTAGGAGCTTAAGAATAGCTTCAGGAAGCTCTTCTTTATCAGCTCTCAGCTCGGCTCTTCCTCTTACCCACTTTCCTGACAAGGATAAGACCTATTCAAAGTGTTTAAAGAAAGACAGATATAAATCTACTTCAGCCCAGGGGTAGAAAGAAGGAGTCCTCTAGAACAAGAACTGGAAAGGGAAAACAGACAGCCATGATAAAGACAAAATGAATGGCTTAGGCAGAGGGCTAGGGTGGCCAAACTCCCCCTGTACCTTCTCCCCAACACCTGGCAGCGAAAATGATGCAACGTCCAAAATATTTTAAAGGAAATGCCTGCGTATCTATCAAAATCTTAAACATCCTTACCCTTTGACCCAGAAATTCTACCTCTACAGGCCTCTCTTTCAGAAATACTCATGATTGTGCCCAAAAATATATGCACAAGGAAGTTTACCACAACCTCATGGGTCCCATTGGAAAATTAGCAGCCCCGTAATTATCCAATAATAGGACCGTAATAGGGAAATGGTTACGGAAACCAAGGCATATCCATACTGTGGCATACTCAATTTTTAATAAAGAGCAAAAGGTATTTTGCGATTGTCAGAGTTCGGGTTCCTAAAGAAACGGACCCTCAGACAAGCATCAGAAGGCCAATTATACATTCAGGCGGTGGCGGAAACTCAGGAGAGGCATGGGTGGGAGGTAAAGAAAAGTAGGGACAGGTTTCAGGATAGCGAAGACAAGCAATAGGTGTGCTCTGAGGGGGCACCTGGGCGGTCGGTTAAACATTGACTCTTGATTTCAGTTCAGGTCATGATCTCAAGGTCGTGAGATTGAGAATTGCATCTGGCTCCGCGCTCAGTCTGCTTGACATTCTTTCTGTCTCTCTCCTTTTCTCTTTCCCTCCCCACCCTTGTGAGCAAGCACATGTGTACTCTCACTCTCTCTCTTTAAAAGAAATAAATGCTGAGTTCTTTTTTTTTTTTTTTAATTAAGGTGTGCTCTCAATGACAGGTTAGTTACCCCTATGAAAAACTGGGACTCATTCCTGCAGAGGGGCTCTAAGAAACGCCTCCAAGATATTGCCGAAGAGCAAGGGAGCCCCAAAATGGTGCACCAGCTCCTGATATTCCTTGGCTGAGGGCTGCTTTTTGGGCTGTTAATTCCCCGGCACTTCTGGCCTTCCCTGCCTTTGACACTGGAGAGAGCACTCGAGCCCAAGGACGTGGACCCTGACAGTTAGAAGGCACACCTGCACATGGGAAGGTCCCCGGGACACAACAGGGTCCCCCTGCCAAGCGATCAAGTGCTGCTGTATGGTTTCTCCCCCCACATGCTGTTTAAGTGGGGATGGGCGGAGGTGCAGGGCACTGAGCAAAACGTGATTGTACTTTTATTATTAATATGTGGAGGGCACCTGGGTGGCTCAGTCAGTTAAGCAACTGCCTTCGGCTCAGGTCATGATCCCAGGGTCCTGGGATCGAGCCCCATGTCGGGCTCCCTGCTCCACAGGGAGGATGGCAGGGGGTCTGCTTCTCTTTCTCCCTCTGTGCTCTCTCTCAAGTAAATAAATAAAATCTTTAACAAATAAATAAATGCATAACATGTGCATGCCCACACTCATTTCAGGGTCTACCTCTATAAGCACAGAAAAGAAAAGAAAAAGGAAATAAGGCAGACGGCAAGCCAGGACAAGGAGCAGAGATGGGGTCCTCTACTTCCATGGCCTGAATTTTTCCACACAAGTTTTACCTTTGTAATTCATAATCGCAATTATTATTATCATTATTTGCCAGGAAGGGGGAAATTTTTTAAAAGTGGACTGCACCTGCACCATCCATGAGGGGGAAAAAGAGACAAAGGTCCCTAATGCCGTCCTAGACCCCTCGGGCCAGATGAGTTTCTGAACTGAGAAGTTTTTGTGGATCGGGAAGGTAAGACCCGCAGAAACCAGGTCTTCCGAAACGTCCCCCGGGGAGACCATCAGATACATTAATGTTGCCGAAACACATAATGACTATAAAAGGCCTCACATCAGTTCCTATGAGGTTTTGCTGCCAAATGCATCTGTCCCAGACTTAACAAAATCTTAGGGTTTCTGCTGCAGAGAAGGGATCGCGGATTGGTAGTAAGGAAAAGATAGTTTCTAAAAGCAGAGGCGAGGGTGATGGGGTCAAAAAGGCAGGGTAAGGAAGCCCTCCCAGGACAATACAGCCATGGGGGTCTCCCATCCAGTTGCTCCCCAGCTCAGGACACCAGAAGGGTGCTTCTAGGGGCCCCTTCTTCCTGATCAAGGGTCCACTGCCCTCTTAGAGTGCCTTTTCATGTCACAGCCAAGATGTTATGGACACGTTAATCCTCTAGGGATCTGGTGACAAGGTTCAGTGGGTCTGGGATGGGGGCCCAGCGTCTGCATTTCTAACATGTCCCCATATGGGGCCAATGTCACCGAACTGAAGACCTCTCTTGGAGCGTCAATTTGATTGAACCAAAGTGGGTCTCCACGTCCCTTGCACACATCAGTCATGGTGGTCACAAAGAATGTGTCAACCTGCAGAAATTGTCAGGCTCCTTCGATGGGACGAGGCAAGGCGGTGGGGATAGGATGGGATAGGTGCAAGACTGCAGTTCACTGGGCAGAGCTGCTTCATGCTGTTTTATAACCTGGCATCAGGAGGTCGGGACTTTGCTGGGTTTTGGGTGCAGCTGAGCTCTGGCCAAGCTCGGCCAGAAAGTTCGGTCTGGTCACAGCTCTGCCCTTCCCCAAAGGCTGTAGTTGTGCCTCCTGGCTCTCCTCCTGCCCTGTGGGAGTAGACAGGGAGAGGAGACAGGGCAGGGAGCTGAGACCCACGGCATAGGTACCATTCAGAAGAATATGAGCAGCCTGAAAAGAGCCTGTGGCCACAATGGTGGCAGAAGCGAGATTCAGGGTTACCTCTGGGAGTGGGTGTTGATGGAATCCAGTCGAGGGGAGCCTTCTGGGTGGGGATAGGGGGCCTGAAAATGTTCTATAACTTGATCTGCGTGCTGGTTACGTGGATGCAGACCTATGTTATAAGGTCGTTGAGCTGTACATCGTAGATCTGTGAACTTGACCATGTGAGTGTCATATCTGAGTTAAAATTAGGAAAAAGTGAAAACGAAACTCACCACTGGGGTGAAGTAGGGGAGCTAGTCCTTGGCCCTCTCAGAGCATTGTCCAAGAAGCTGCTGGGCCACAGAGAATGACAAATAGCCTCAGGGGCCCCAGGTGGGAAATGTGTAGCTTTACCTGAGCTGAACAGATGACATGATGTGACTCCACCCCAGGGGTGACAATTGAGCAAATGAGACGTATGCAAAGATGTCTCATGATTTCACAGTCACATACCACGTTTGTGAAAGACCTCATGTGGCAAAGATTGCAACATCCATTCTGCTCCTCCTCCTCAGTCAAAAAACACATTAGAATATCAATGTGCCCAGCTCTTCCTAAGCCTCCCTAGCAGGTAGATGTGTCCGGAACCTGGAACTCTGGCTCATTTCAGACCAATGAGATGTCCGCAGGAGTGAGTGAGACTCCTGAAAAGCCTCCTTTAAGAGAAAGAACAGTCCTTCTCCTTTTCCTTCATATTGAGGCCTGCACATGTAATGGGTGGAGCCCTAGCAGCCTTCTTAGACCATGAGGACAAGGGAAGTTGTCTGAGGGTGGTAGGCATCTGTGAGCTAGAAGCAGCCTTGGTCTGTGATGATTTCATCAAGGCTCTTAGACTGCATGCTTAACCTGAGAACACTTCAATTTTGATTAAACGCACTGTTATTTTTGGATTAGTTTTTGCTGTCATAGATGTGCCAGAGATGATCCTTTTGCCTGTGTGTAACGGTACTCCAAATCTCTCACAGAGTGATGCACATTGGCCCCGTGCTGCCTATTCGCCCTGGATTGTGGGGCAGGGTGGAAGGGCATCAGGGAAACGTACACCAGAGAAGTGGAATGGAAAGGCCCAGATCCAGGAGTGGATTGCACAAATGACTACAAAGGCTTCCGCTCCTGATAACTCTGTCCCTATAATGTGACAGCATAGCTCCTCCCAGCAAGGATTAGAGTCTATTTCCCTACCCCTTAATGTAGATTGGCCATGTGACTTACTTTAGCCAATGAGATTGTAAGAAAAGTGACCCCGAGCAAAGGTCTGAAAAGCACTCGGGGCTTTGGGACTTGCCGTGTTGTGGCTCTCGGAACCCTACGATGGCCATGCAAACAAGTGCAGGCTAGCCTGGTAGGGGGGCTAGCCTGGCAGTCATCATACCAGCTTGCTGGGTGCATGAGTGAGCCCAGTGGGGACCTAGAGCCCAGCCCAAACTGGAAGGATGTCCTGGGCAAACCACGGACCAGTGAGAAATAGTAAATGGTCCTTGTTTTAGAACACTGAATCTTGGGGTCGTTTGTTAAACAGCAACAACTCACTGATGCAGGGTTCACAGCCCCTGAATGGCGATATTCACCCACCTTAGCCTGGAGTGATGGCAGTGGAGAAGACACCAAAACGAATCTGGAAAAATCACAAGACACCCCAACCCTTGTCTTACCCCCAGGCTTCCTCCCCTTGCCCCCGAGGATTTCTCCCTTAGACACATAACCTTCTCCAGGCGCACGGAGACAGCTCCCGCCTAACCTCCCCGTTTCTGGGCCATGGGCAGTGAGTGGGAACAGCTGGTGGCCACAGAAGGACCGCCACAGCAGCGTCACTTTCCTAGGGCAGAAGGAAACCCCAGTTCTGGGAGCCAGGAAAGGAGTGGGGGTGGAGGAAGACGCAGCCCTTGGGGCTAGTTTATGCCTTTAAAACACGCGGACGTACAGAGAGAACGAACGAGTCTTTTCTATTATAAAAGATGTGCTTAGCATATTTATGTAATCGTTTCACCACGTGCGCTGAATCCAGTTACCGCATTAAGGAAGGAGGTTTTCCTTGCTGATTCTGACAGATTTCAGTATCTAAGCAGCCTCTGTGCAGGGGGTCTTCATGCACAAAAGGAACCCTGGTGGCTGGGGGGGCGGGGCTGGGGGAATGGAGGGCGGGGAAGTGGCCCACGAACCATGCCTGTCTTTCAGCTCCACTTCGATCGCACGTTGCCCCTATGAAAGGCACATCCGCGGTGCTTCTGCATGGAGCTCCATGTGGGCACTGGGGTGCTAGGAAAAATCTGGAAGACCTCCAGGCTTCCAAGGAGCTGGGGCCAAATGATCTGAGATGTAGGGCTCGGTCAGCAAAGTGCTGACACTTTTCGCCTTGCACGCCCTCCCCTCCCCATAAAAGCCCCTTGCACGTTTTCCTCCACTTCTGCCTCTTGTCCCGCTTTCCTTTCCTTCCTCTCTTGCAATCTCTTCCCCCTTAACTTTGTCTATCTTAATTGGCCATAACATGGAAGTGAAATTCTTTTTATTATCTACTATATTTATTGAATACAGTTTTATGTTCCTTGCTCTTAATTTTTAAAGTGGATGAGCTGAACACTTTATGGTTTTCTTTCAAAAAATTTTATATCGCGGTGGGAGTCATTAGGGCTCTTCACAAATATTCTGGTTCTCCTTGGGGGCGCGTGGCTGGATCGCACATCCTCCGCCCCCACCACCACCTCAGATTTGGCCGCATGACTTGTTTGGGACAATTAAACGCGGGCACTACTGGGGGGAGGCCTGGCGGTCAGCGAGTTTGGGGGCCGCCTGGTTTCCTGCCACTGTAGTGACAAGGCACGCTTGGGCCTAGATGAAGACTCTCTTGGTCCCAGTGTGTCTGGGACCGTCGTGGGTGTCTTCCCCGGCTGGCCCGGGTTCAGACTGTGAACACAGAATAAGCTCTTTGATGGTAAGCCACTGAATTTGTCACCAAGGCATAGTCTTTTTTTTTAAGATTTTATTTATTTATTTGACACAGAGAGAGATCACAAGTAGGCAGAGAGGCAGGCAGAGAGAGAGGAGCAAGCAGGCTCCCTGCCGAGCAGAGCTCCACGCAGGCCTTGATCCCAGGACCCTGAGATCATGACCTGAGCCGAAGGCAGAGGCTTTAACCCATTGAGCCACCCAGGCGCCCCATCAAGGCATAGTCTTACCTATGCTGACAGATGAGGTCACAACTTTGCACCCTCCTCCTTCAAGGCTCTTCTCTAATAACAAAGCACTTGCTATGCCGGTAAGCTCATTATATGGGCCACTGGTTTTTCTGTCTTTAGGGGTGGTGAGTGGAATGGGGGGTGCCGAAATTCCTTTGAGAATCTACTGAAACAGTGAGCTCCCTTGTCCCCCCAAATGTACACATGCCATTTTGCCTACAAGTGTTAAACTGTCGCTGCTCCCGTGGGGCACCCTCAGTCTGCCGAGCCGGCTGGGGTGAAGTCTTCCTTCCTTCCCCCACGCCCACACTTCTGTCTGCCATCCTGAAACCACCGCGGGCGCGGGAGCCTGCCGGTTCTAGTGGCGTCCCCGTGACAAGAAGTCATGCATCATTTCAACTGCTGGAGCCACAGCAGTCATCGGAATACGGATAACTAGGTTTCCGCAGACGTAGCCTCTGGTGGGGATGAATGTCTACAGGCAGCAGAGAGGGATTTCGGCACTTCTCGGGCCGTACTTCAGAAACCCCCTCCCCCACCCCCAGTGAGGGGAGAACTGAAAATAAAGGGTAGTACGGAGTGAAGAAGGGGCAGCAGGGGTCAGTGACAAAGCACTTGACCGTGACCTCCGCATGCTTGTCCCCATGGTTTTTTTTGTACCGAAAGCACTCTCTTGATCTGTTACTATGTGTCCTACTTCTCGAAGAATGACTTATTCTTCACTATGACACATGTGACATCTTCTGCCCTCCTGAATGTCAGTTTTATCATTTGTACAACCTAAATTACTAACAAAAAAAAAAATTCACAGAGCGTCTGGGTGACTCGGTCGGCTAAGAGTCCAACTCTTGATTTTTGGCTCAGATCATGATCTCAGAGTCGTGAGATGGAGCCCCCATGTTGGGCTCATTGCTCAGCAGAGAGTCTGCTTCAGATTCTCTCTCCCTCTCCTTCTGCCCTTGCCCCCCACCCAAAAAAAAATCATTTTTAGGCTGGTTGTTCGGAACTGGGAGCAAATGCCCCCGCCATGAAAACCATGTTTAAAATGGCGGTCGTCTCCTTAAACAAATTACAGAAATCCATCAGATAAAATGTTGGAGTCTCTGCAATTTGGTAGCAGAGAGGAAATCCACCTTTCGGGCATCCTCTTATCCATTCTCTGTCTCTCTTCTCCCTCCCACTGTCCCTTCCTTCAGGTCCTCTGTCTCTGCAAGCCTCTTCCTCCTCCCAAAGCACACTGTCACTAAAATCACCCCTCCTTCTCATCCCAAATCTCACTGTCTCACTGTAGCTGACCCCATGAAGATGTTCAGAGCAAAGCAGTTGTGTTTGGACTAATTCTCACTAAACTGTGAGTGACTGGGAACCCCTTCATCCTCTCCAAAGTGTTCGTAGTTTTTAAAAACAAATCCCGGAAATCCAATTGGATTCCTAATTGGTAGACCAGCTATCAAAGTAAAAGAAAAACTGCCGAGAGCAGTGAAGGAATGTCTTCTAGGAGCTTGCCTCCTGGGATCAAATCCCCAAAGCACAGCTCTTAATTATTTGAGCTCCTTTCTGTCTTTCCACCAGCCCACATAGTCTAAAACAAAAGTATTTGTCAAGCTAACTCTTAAGGCCCCCATACTGAGGCTTCCCGCCCGTGTGCCGTGTGCACATAGTGGGGTCGGCAAGGGGACCTCGCAGGCCGGAAAGCAGCAGCCGGGCCTCCTGTAACACTTGAGTGGCATTGTCTACAAAGCAATCTGGCGTTGTGGGAAGGGGAAACCCTTATTTGAGGGAGTGGGTGGTTGAGGGTGGGAAAGATAGATTTTTCCTTCCTCAAAAATCACTCATGGAATATAAAATTAGTCACAGACCCTTGATACGGGAAGAGAAATCGAATTCATATGGCAACTAATTTGGCCTAAAAACACTGCTCTGCGAGCCACAGGGCTGCGTCCAAAGGCCCGGCAGATGCCACGGCCTTTGTTCCCCTCCGTGGGGGTGGGGACGGTTTCGCCCCTTGCTTCATTCAGCACTTCGTCTGCAAGATTGGGGAAAGGCCAGTTGGTATATTTCGAGGGAGCCAATAATTAGTTCTCTTGGAATCTCGTTTTAGATTTTAATTCTTAGTCTCGGAGCCAAACTATAGGAGCAGAGATTTCTATCTGTGGCAGGAGGGATTCAGTTTCGGCGCACTAAAAAAAGGCCCTGCTTCGGAGGCATTTTTTTCATGCATGAATCAAATTATTCCAGCTGGGTTTTACCAACACGTAGGCAATCAAAACCTACTTTAACTTGCGATTTTGTTCTTTATTTACTAGTTCTATAAATACTGTGATGGGTGTGCTTTTATATGGGGCTGGGGGGTGCGAGCAGGAAGAACGGCAGCTGTTTGCAGCCAGGGGCCACGTGCAGGTCTGGGGCGAGCCAGGAGCCGGGTCTGCCATCGACCTCCCCTCCCCCTGGATCTGTGGGTGAACGCGTCTCCTGCCCGCTCCCGTCTTGGCCACGAGGACTCCGCTTGGCAAGACCATACAGAACACCTTTGCCACCCTCCTTTCCTCCCCCGAGATGACAAGGCCAACCTGATTTTTCCGAAAGGGCACCCGAGTCTGGCAAGGAAATAAGAATCAAATGCCATTCAAACCCGCAAGAAGGAGACAGATGGTGGCAGGCGACTCGGGCCACGGCTGGTGCATCGGAAAGTGGCATCAAGCAGGAGAGAGAAGCAAAGATGAGGGGTCGGCCTTGGTGGCCTCCAGCTCTGATAGCGGATGATTTGATGAATTACACGCGGGCGCTGGGCCCCAGTGGATAAACCAGGATTAAGGGGTGAAGTGCCAGGGAGGAGGAGTCTGACTCAGCATCGGGATGAATTTGATAAAGATTAGAATTGTCTAAAATGAATTGGGCTGCCTTGGGGACGGCAAGTGCCCTGTGTTTGCAGTTTTTGCAAGCATGGGGTGACCCTGAGGAACAGCCCATGGAGAGTGGACGCAAAGCTGCGGGAAGCTTCAATTTGATGGCAGCTAATGTCACACCTCTGCCTCGGGGGTGGGGGGCGGGGTCCGCATGCTCCCAGAGGAGCTGCAGGTGCTCTTTGGGCTCTCTGCCACCCCTCCTGTGTGCACATAGTGCCTTGTCTCCACGGGGACCAGAGACCCTCCCATGAGAGCCAGCACTGGGGCACAGAGGCAGGCAAAGTCCACGAAGTCACTGTGCGGGCCAATGCAGGATTCCCAGGGTGGAAAAGCTCTCTCTGAAGGATGGAAATATGGAAGACTGGGGCATATCCACGCCTGACATCTGAGACACCGGTTCTCAGGGCCCCTGTGGAGCTCCTTAAAACAGTCTGAGCTTCATCATGCAAATTGTCTGCATGCTCCCTCTCCCCACCCTGGAGATTCATTCTTGAGCTGCTGAAGGTCTGCGGGAGCCCTTGCTGTGTAGCAGCTGTCTTTCACCTTGTCGGGACAGGCATCCAGGGCCAGAACCGGCCTGGAGTCAGACCCAGGCTGCTGGAGCTGGGGGACCAGGTGACAATGTGTCCTGCCCAGCACAGGGCAGAGAGTGCCCCCCTTCCTCCGTGTCAGCCTTGCCTGGGGAGCCAGGCCCGCCCTCCACCCCGACTGGACCACCTGGGGCTCCCACCTGCCCCTCCGTGCTAGCGGTAACCTGGAGGTGGGCCTCGATGCAGCCCAATGGGACTGCAGCCTGCCAGCTGGGAAGTGCACCTGATGAACAAATGAGGCAGGGATTTCACATGGCCCATGTCCTGGGTTGAATAGTGTCCCTCTCACCCAAACTCATATCCATCCAGAACCTCAGGACATGACCTCGTTTGGAAACAGGGTTTTTGCAGGTATAAATCAAGTTAAGAGGGGGTCCTACTGCATCAGGGTAAGCCCTCAATGCAGTGCCTGCTGTCATAAGGAGAGAGAGATCCAGAGAGACACAGACCCTCACAGGGAAGGTGGGAGCGGGGACGCTGCACCCACAAGCCGAGGAATGCCGAGCAGGGCCGGCGGCCACTCACAGCTGCAAGGGGTAAGGAAGGGTCCTCCCCTAGGGGCCTGCAGAGGGAACATGTCCCTGTGACATGCACCTCGATTACAGACTTTGGGTCTCTGAAACTAAGAAAGAATGGCTTTCTGTTATTTTGAGCCACCCAGTCTGGGGTACTTTGTTATAAGGGCCCCAGGAAAGTAACACAGCCAATCTGTCTGCCCCCCCGCCCCGGAGGCTTCCAGCCAGACATCCATCCATCTGCTTGCTCCCGCACCCCCTACCTGTGGACTCTGGACTGATTGGGATTTCGTTATGTTAAACATTACTGCTAGGGGACCAGGTAACATCACCTCATCGGAGCCAACCCAGAAAAAGAGAATGACCCAAACAAGAAGCAAAAAAGGTCTTCCTCGTCATTGTTGGAAGGCCTCCATCTGGACGCCCATGCCCCTGCCCCCTCACTTCCCCACCCTCTGCCCCCCCCAAGCCCACCCAAACCTCGGCCCTTTGGTAGTCACCCACCTCCTGGACCAGGTCTATGCGTTTCGAAGGTGTCAGCCTTGGGGAAAGTTGACCATCCCACATTATTCCCAGGTACAACTCAGGGGTCCCCGCTCCACATCTGGCCTCGGCAGCATTGTACGAAATGTGAAGTCACAGCCAACGTTTCAAAACTGGAAAGCTTTTATATTAAAATGTTTTTTAAAAGACTTTATTTATTTGACAGAGAGAAACACAGCCAGAGAGGGAACACAAGCCGGGGGAGTGAGAGAGGGAGAAGCAGGCTTCCCGCCGAGCAGGGAGCCCGATGTGGGACTCGATCCCGGGTCTCCGGGATCATGACCTGAGCTGAAGGCAGTCGCTTAACCAACTAAGCCACCCAGGCATCCCAATATTAAAATATTTTTTTCCCACTTGTCTGGCTCCATTAGAAAATCTGGCTCCAGAAGCTGAAGCAGAGTCCACCACGCCCAGTTTCCCAAACTATCCCCTGACATCAAGGCCACGTATCAGGTGCCATAAATCATTTCTTTTCATTTTTGTGGGTCTGCTGCGGTGTCGTTAAAAGAAGAGTGAAATATTCCTTACCCCCATGTCTCCATCAAAAGTCCGGGAACGAAAGGGTTGTGTCTTTAAAGAGAAGTGGGAGTGAATATCTATGTTGGTAGAAGTGGGGCTTCTTCTTATGTGATTACTATGCAAAGTGTTTCTGCGTCTAACACAACAAAGCCGAAGACACCGTTATGGAGAAAGGAGGGGAAAAAGGAGAGACAAGGAAAAAAAGCCAGCCTGCTCATTCCCTTGCATCACCTGCTCTGTCCCTGTGGGGAGCTGACTGAAATCCATGCTGGAAACGTTGCTCAGTGCGTTCCCCCTTCCCTGGCTTCCAAGAGCGTGACAACTTCTGCTGCCCCCGCTTGCCTCACTCAAAATGCCTCTTCATTTGGAGTTGAGGTCCTGCTGGCCTCATCAGCTCATCCAACTCAGACGCTTAGGCAATGTCAGGACCAGCTCCCTAGAAGCCTCTAGAACCCTGGAAAGATGACTTCCTGAACTTGGTGTGTTTCATTATGTCACCCTGTGGGATTTACTGGACTCCTCTAAAAATAGAAGCCCATCATAACTTGACCCATCTTCTGGGACCAGAGCAAGGACTCCCCGGGAGGCACGGCTCTCTCCCACCCACTCAGCGAGGGCCGTTGATGAACAGGAGTCCCAGCGGATCTTACATTTGAACCCAGGACTAGGGGCTCTGGGCTCCGGTCCCTGGGAAACTGAATAATGCTAGTCAGGAGTCTCAGAGTTTTATAATCACTCAAAGATCAAACCACATAATTTCCGTGGTCATTACTTGAAGACAAAGAAGATCCTTAGACCTCAGTGGCAGTAAAAAGCCGGCGACCTGTGAAGTGCAGAGATTGCTGTGGGCCGCAGGGCAGTCTGGAGCACCAAGCAGAATGGGGGTGGCGGAATTAAGGGGACTGGATCAGAGATGACAAGTGTGGGAACTTTATGTGTGTGCCCCTAGAATGATCACCCAAACCCCCAACACTCCACCATCTAATCTCCATCTGCCAACAAACTCCTACTTACCAGTTATACTTGTTATGCCCTCTCTCCACAGACCCACTTCCCTTTCCCTGTCCTCCAACGTGATGGCTTTCATAGTGCTTTCCCTGTCCCCAGCTCTATGCAGTAGGCACCCCATCCCCCAGTCCTTACCCTCCAACGTGGGGCCTCCACCAATCACCCTTGGCTTTACTTTCTCAATGGCTCACTTGTGTTTCTTGTTTCCACGCCAGCCCTTTGATAAGAAGCCAGTTCCCGGTTGTTCTGCTCTGCAGTAGGTACTTTGGACTTTCTGGAACAAACCTGCTCCAGCCCAGGCACAGACTCAGCTCCTTTTGCTCCATGCCCTGTGGCCGTGAGCCAGCTGGGCTATTCCCACTCGCAGTTCCGTCTCCCACAACTGCAGCCTTGGCGAAGCTCAGTGTGGGAGGACAGACCTCCCAGCCACGGGACGCATTCCCACCTCTGGGCTCCTGATGTTCATCTGCTCTGTGCCTCGTGGATAGCACCCTCTTGTATCTTCGTCCGTCTCTCTGGCCGGTCTGTGCTCCTCAGAGGCTGAGACCCTGCTTTATCTTTCTAGGTCTCTCCAGAACTTCATGCCGGGGCCTGACACCTAACAGGTTTGGATAGACAATATTACTTGCCCATAATTCTTTCTTTACTCCTTGCCTCTCACATTGTCTACTGTGCACACAGTATATCTCCCCATCCTCTGACCTGGAGCTTGGCCCATGTGCATTGCTTTTGTGGGTGAAAGTGATGTGTCAATGACAAACTGAAGCTTTAGGCTTCTGCCAGCTCTCTTGAAGCTTCTGTCCTCCTTTATGAAAAGAGCATGTCCCAGATAGCCACGGCTTCTTTGTCCTGGGTCACAGAATGAGTCCATGTGGGGCAATCGCAAACCCAAACTGAAGCCTGGACTCCGATCTAGCCCACCTTTAACCGCAGACCAACTTCCAGATCTGCAAGTATGAGACGCATACCGGTGACTGTGAAGTCACCGAGATCTGGGGAATGATTCATTACAGAGCATCATCACAAGCAAAACTTAATGAGTAAACAGTCCCTTAGGACGCCGTTGAGGGATAAGCCAATGGGGAATGAATGAGTGAAAGCACAACTCATTATCGAGGGAGTCAGCTCAGCCCCCATACAGTTCACAGGACTTGGTGGTTCTGCATCTGTTCTCCCCAGACCAGCAGCATGTCTATCAACTGGGAACTTCTGAGAAATACGAATTCTTGGGCCTAGCCCCGGACCTACTGAGTCGCAACTCTGGGGAGCAGGGAATGGGAGGGGGATGCAGCAACCTGTGACCAACACAGACACCGCCATCCCATCTCACCTAGGGCGCCCTGAAGCATTCCATCCACGCATAGAACTTTCACGTCCAGTGGCTCAACTCTGGCTGTATAATAGAATATCTTGGAAACTTTCAAAAATCCGGATGCTTAGGCCACACCCAGGCCAATTAAAACAGAATCCCTGGAGGTGAGATCCAAGCATCAGAATTTTTAAAAGCTTCTCCAGTTATTTCAAATGTGCAGCCAACGTTGAGAATAAGCTTTCCTTTTCGAAGGGAATGGAGCCGGGCCGGGCCCTGGGTCCCCTGTCAGCCACGCTTGCTTTCCTCACCCCCTCGCTGCCACCACCATGGTCCCTGACGTCCCCACGACAGCACTGAAGAACCTAAAGACTTGTTGAATGTCCTACGTCTTGGGGCATTTGCAGATCTGACCAGGCGGGCCTCCAGAAGCATGGTGCACGGGCAGGGAGAGCATGGAGCGACTCCGTGCGGTCATTCATCCTTTCAGCCTACCTAGGCTGCCTTCTGTGTGCCAGGCGGCCCCCCTGAATGCTTGCCAAGTCTGGCCAGTGGCCGGACTGAGATCGAGGACCTCATTTCCAGCTTGAGAGGCCCTCAGACACGACCTTGGGCTTTGGAGCACCGCTGGCAGTGCTGGGCTTCCTGGAAGGACACAGGTGCCTGGGCCCCTCTCCGGAGGCCAACTGGCTGGCAACTCTCCATCCCCAGACAGACCGGAAAGAAGTCCGGGCTGCTTCATTCCGCTGACTCCTTCTCCGCAGGAGCTATGCGGGGCCCGGGCCCTTCTCTCTGGAAGCTTCCTTGCTGCTTCCACCTTCCTTCTTTGCAGCTCACTGCAAGCCTCTGCCCCCCCCCAAAGACCCCTGCCCCCCCGGCTTAGTTGTCTTAGGGTCTTAGGCAGAGTTTCCCCAGAAGCAGACTTGGAGTGAAGGATTCCAGTACAAGCGATTAGCGAAGAGCTCCCAGCAGGAACAGGCCAGGGCACAGGGGAAGCAGGCTAGACTAGGGCAGGGAGCTCATTGCGTGTGCAGCGTCAGGCCCCGCTCAGCAGAGGGGAGCTTCTGCCTGACCCTTCCTGACCCAAGGCAGGAGAGCTGGGCCTTCACCCTGGGCCCAGCGATCATCGGCGGTGGGCTCTTGACCACCCTGGGGCAGTGCGAGGCACGCACAGGGCACTCCTAGGCACCTCTGCTCTCCACGTGTGCAGGTTGAGCGGTTCCAGCAGTGGAGACCAGGCCTGCCGGGAAGAATCCCAGGTGCGGTCCTCTGGGAACAAATTCATTGGAGCCCCTAGGAGGGCCATGTGGTGACAGTAACAGGAACTGAGACAGAACTACCAGATCCAGCAAGTATAATTAAAGGATGACCAGTTAACATTTGAATTTCAAATAAACAATCCCTCTTCTTTTTTAGCATAAGTATACCCCCCTGCAATATTTGGGATATACTTACACTGAAAGTATCGTTTATCTGAAATTCAAATGTACTTGGCCGTCCTGTGTTTTCTTGGGTAGCCCTAGTCCAAAGGGGACCATGTAGGCCTTTGCTGGCCCCATTCCCTAATTACACCACTGTGTGTGTGTGTGTGCCTTGGAGAGCCACTGGCATCACAGCAGACTGCCACTTGTGACTTTCGGGGATACCGGCTACTGTGTCTTGGCTAGGGACAGAGGTCTGGACTGAGAAGGCAGCAGGGAGACCTGTACTAGATGTCTCATTGTTCCCTTAGGTACCTCTCTCACGTTTGATCAGAGCTGGGGGGGGGGGGGCTCACCCAAATCCACCCTACCCCAACGACAGGGACAAAGTGATTGGCCGCATGCCCTGTCTTCTCCCTGGGCCTCAGAGATCAAGGCGCTCAGGCCTTAGCCAGTCTGTCACTTGGTCAGCCCGCCCATTCATTAAGTATTTTTGCATTCTTTCGCCCGACTTTAAATAATGAAAAGAGGGCTCTGATTGTTCTGGAAGTTGTCCCGACGGCTGGCAGGTCCTGAAAATAGGTTGGGATTGATTGATTGTAGTTATAACCAGCAGGCCCCGCCGTGGGCACCCCCGGCCCATGCATAATATAAAATATACAAACAGCAGACAGGGAACAAAGCCAAGACTGGGGCTCTTTACTTTGATTTGCGATCAGCTCCTTTGAAATCCTCTGTATTTACAAGACTTGGAGAATGAATATAGTCCGGCTTCAGAGCCCCCCTCTCCGAGGTCCCATGACCTCTGGAGCTAAGGAAAGAAATGCAAAGTGTATGTAATGCTTGAGACATGGGCGGAGGCCACCAGGCTAGGGGAGGGGGGCAGTGAGCAGCTGGCAGTTTTCATGAAGGCAAGGTGTGGATCAGTACAGATGACCACAGCCCAGCAAATCTCACTTGGGATCATTTTCTCAGATGAACTAAGACACGGAAGGGATAGAAAATGCCTGTTGATGGAAAATCAGGGTCCCTGATGAAATTGCTGAGCCACTCAATTACCCAGCCCCGAGGACCTAGTGGGCTTCTTAAAATGCAAGAGAACACATTTTTCTGATTATTTAAAAAGGGGGAGAGAAGAAAATGTCTCCTGAAGGACTCTAAATGCTCTTAAAGTCTTGAGATATTTCAAAAAGGTCTAGAAACTTCAAGCCATTTCATTTCAAAAGTACAACCACTTGAAAATCACAGGATGTAGCAGGATAATTAAGAGGACTACAAATCATTGTCTTAGGCTGGGTTCCCCCAGAAGCAGAGCCCAAGACAAGAATTTGCTTGTAAATCCATTTTTTAGGGGACTAACTGGGGAAGCACTATGGGGAAGGGCAGACAGGCTCACGGAGCGTGCATTATGAGTGGTGGGGACAACCAGGGCTTGACCCTACTGTCCCACGCTGGGAACAGGAGACAATTCTCTTCAAACTATCAACAATAAAGGATTTGGTGTGTGTGTGTGTGTTTTTTTTTAATTTGCAAACCATCACGGACCTATACTGTTTTATCCCTGATCATCTGAGTAGACAATAAAAATGAATTACTAGAAAAAATTTTAAAGCAAAAGCATGCAAACTACAAGCCCACTTTTTTTTTATGATTAGATGCAAGAGACCTATAACTCCATGCAAAATGACTACAGACGCTCCTAAACGCTTACTCTTGATTCCCATACTTATCACAAACCAGTTCGAGGACCAGGCTTGCGTCCAGGGAGAGCGAGCAGGGGCAGGCATCATGTCTCTCTAGACGTGTGCGTGGGTGCAGCAGAAGCCCTTGGACCAAGAGACGCAGAGGTGGTTAGCAGCTGAAAGGGCAAGGGGCGTGCCCTAAAGGGGTAAAAGCCAAACGGGGCTGGGGACAAGGCAGCCACAGCCTTCTGGATTCATGCCCTAGAATGGGACCACGAAAGTCACTGCGCACCCCCACTCTTTCCCTGCAGGAGTTGGAGAAATTGATCCCTGAGCCAGAGATCGTCCCACCAGGGCACTTAGATGTCACGGAGGAATGTCGCAGCCAGGACAAGAGTAGGGGAGAGGGTTCTCCCTGCTTGCCCGTCTCTTGCCTCCGTTGGCATTCTCCTAGACCTCTTCTTGCCCTGTCCCTGGCACCATGGGACAACTGCCAACGGGGACGTGGGTGGTGTCATTGGCAGCACAGCCAACTCCCACAGGGGGGAGGCTGGCTCAACTCTCATCCACCCATTAATCGCCTGGGGAGTGGAGGAAAGGTCCGTGGATTTAACGCAAGGCTGCGGCCAGACCACAGATCTTCTGGCTTGAACCCACTGAGCGACCCTCTGAAGCTCTGTTTCCTCGTGCGTAAAATGGAAATGCTAACCTGTGCCCTACTTACCTCCCAGAGTTGTTGTGAGGATCAAGTGAGATAAAGAAGCAAGTGAAGTTTTTGAAAAGTTTAAAGTCCTCTATAGCCGGCAACCTAGAGAAGGACACATTATCCAGCCTTCCCAGCTCCCAGAGCTCAGACCCCAATCCATAGTGACTTGAAAAGGTCTCTGATTCAATTCAACACGGGATCTTGGTTGGGATCCTGGATCAGAAGACGAATGCTCTAAAGCACATCATCGGGGCAATTAACACTATTTGAATGAGGCCGGTATGGTAAGAGTCGTATCAGTGTCCGATTTCTGAATCTCTGCATTCTATCAATGTCAAATTTCCTGGACTTGATCTACATAGGAGAACGACTGTGTTCCTAAAAGGGACATCCAGAAGTATTTAGGATTAAAATATCATCACGTCTGTGAGTTATTCTCAAATGGTTCTACCCTAGCAATACCATAATAGCAGCAGCGGAAGAAAAGTGACGTCATGTGTGTATACCACACACATGCACGCGTGCGCGTGCGCACACACACGGGGAAGAGAAAATGTGATAAAAACTAAGAATCATTGAATCTCAATGGCTTGCACATACAGGAATTCATGCTACTATTTTTGTAACTTTTCTGTAAGCTTGATTTTTGTTTCAAAATCGAAAGGTTTTAAATAAGTAAGAAATAAATTGGTCACCTCCTTCTTCAAAAATTGTCTCAGAGCCTCTGAGCCACTCTAGACGCTGTGCTAACACGGAAGCTTCCTGGTCCGCTCATTTGGAGCTTGCTGGCTCATATTCTACACAGGTTCCTAATAAAACGTGGCTATTTGATTTCTTAGCCCAGGATAGAATTAGAATTGGAAAGGCCTAAAATTAGTAAAGGAGAATGAGAGTGAGACCTACCAGAGACCTTATGGCCAGTTAGCAGTGGGGCACAAATTCACTCATATTTGGGGTGATCTCTTTTCTCTACTCCATGTTGAACCTACACAAAAGGTAGAGTGGTTCAGCATCTCTATTCAGGAAGAGAGAGAAACACACCATCAAAAACCGTTGGAAACTCTTCATTGCTACTGGAAGAAGCACTATGGTGGATTTCGTTGGTTGCCTTTCCATCACCCCTTTCCCACTTCTTTCTTCCTGTCAAATCCTATCTGCCTGAAAAGACTAAGACCAGCAGATACTCACTTTCCCAGGCTCCCTTGTGGCTAGCTCATGACCATATAACCCTGGGCAACCTGAGGCAGAGGCTTCTGGGAAAGGGGCTCCTCCCTGATTGAAAAGGGAATGTAATGAGGAACTCCTCTTTATGCCCTGCCTCAGACATGGTAGGATAACAGTATGATGCCCGGAACTGAGACGGCCATTTTGTAACTATGAGGAGAGAAGCTGAAGATTAACAAGCAGTATTCTGATGGTGGAGAAAGATAAGAAGATCTTCAGTTTTTAATGACCTGTCTAAAAAGTTGAATTAACCAACCCTGCAACCAGACTTCATTAGATGTTCTCATTACTGAAACCACATTTCATTTGCAAACCTATTGCTTGGAGACAAAAAGGTTCTTATGTCTTACTGAGAAAACACCTGTTTTCTGGAAACATCTATTTCTGCAGAGACTTCCCTTCTCTGTAACGTCTTACTGTAGGGAGGAAGGTCGGGAAGGCCTGAGCAAAACCTGAGAGGTGAGTACCTCTTGAAACACTGTTTGGAGGGGAAGTAAATATGACCTGGGGTGATCTTAAAAGCATGTCAACCCAACAGAGATTCTAAAACTGTCAGTATTGTTCATAGGACCGCCTCACCACGAGATGTCCAAACCAACAGCATCATGATAACCAAGAAGGTTGTTAAAAATTGAGAAGCAGGGCGCCTGGATGGCTCAGTGGGTTAACTGTCTTCCTTCAGCTCAGATCATGACCCCGGGGTCCTGGGATCAAGCCCCACGTCGGGTTCCCTGCTCGGCAGGAAGTGTGCTTCTCTCTCTGTCTCTCCCTCTCTCTCATGAATAAAACCTTTTTTAAAAAAAAAATTCCAGATGCCTTCATTTCTTCAGAATTAGAATCCTGAAGTCCACAAGCCAGTCATTCTCCCCCCAGTGACTTCATGAGTTTCAGAAGGTTCCTGATGACTCTACGTCATACAGCTTCTGATCTGTTCCATCTGATTGGTTCTCTCCATGCTCTGCACGCTTAAGCCAGCTCGCCCTCAGATGCAAATAGATTCTCCTCCTCTTCTTTTGAAGAGCAGCTTTCCCAGCCCAATTCAGTTTCTACCCCAAAAGACTTCTGGAGGGACTCCCACACAAATACAGTCCACTCCCTAAGAAACATGTTAATGAATAAAAATTTATGCATCTTACTGTATTAGCAAAACTCAGCTGCAATTGTCAAATATGGTTTCTAAGGGAAGAAGGCTCCGAACATTGCAGAAAATAAGGGAAGAACATGCTCACAGAAATTCCCCTGAGGTGTCCTGGGAGTTATTCTTATTTCTCTCTCGAGGGTGAAGTTTGGCCCGTGGTTCTGCTGTGTTTTCCAAATCAGTGACTTTTGGTATTTCCTAGCCAACCACGGGAGGGAGTTCATCCTGAGCCAAGCAAGGCTTACTTCGGGGCATGGGAGAGTGAAGGGCTAAATGCAGACAGGACCCATGGAGAAAAGGGCATCCAGCCTCCACCGGAGCTTTGCCATACCACTTTCCCAGTGCCGACTGCCCAGTTCCCCACGGAAGAGAAAAAGGCAAAAGGGAACCGTGGTTGGCTCACTTTACATCCCTTTCAATGCCCTTCGCTTGCCTGCCTCCATGATAGGGCCCCAATGCTCCAAAACGACAGTTCCCAGGATCCTCTACTGTCGCGGTCAGGCATGTAATCTGGGTACCACCAATCGATCACACTCGTGAGGCTGTGCTGCAGATGGGAGCGATGTGAGGCATCAAACCCGTGCAAGGACATCAGGTCTTCCAGCAAGAAGTGTGGTAGAGGAATGTGCTTTCAGATAGCTGAGGCGGAGCCGCTGGCACCCAAAGCAAAAGGTCAAGGGGGCTGAGCTGCAGGTCCAGGGGTCAGGGAGGTTTTAGCTAGAATATTCCCTTGCTGAGGTTGGGTATTTCCTGCTAAGTTGCCCAGGCTGCATTGCCCTGGGGCCGAAGACCTTAAAACCAGGTCTTCAGCCCTCCTAGGGGCCCATTAGCTACATATTACCTTTTAATAAATCCCTTTCTGCTTTAACAATTCAGAGTGGACCCTGTTGATTTTAAGTAAGAACGTTGAGCTATTGTGGAGGCAGTTCCAATACTCCCCCAAGTGAAAAAGAGAGAAAGCTAATGTCTTTTTTAAACACAAGAATGAAAGGATACGATATTACAAGTAGCCGGGAAAACACCCTTGCACCCACCCCCAATAAATAACCTTCCAAAGGTAATCACTGTTATAATCTATATGTACCACAGATTAGTTTTGCTGGTTTTCAAAGTTCATAGAAATGGAATAAATTGGGTGCCTGGGTGGCTCAGTTGTTAAGCATCTGCCTTCAACTCAGGTCATGATCCCAGGGTCCTGGGATCGAGCCCTGCATCAGGCTCCCTGCTTGGCGGGAAGCCTGCTTCTCCCTCTCCCACTCCCTCTGCTTGTCTTCCCTCTCTCGCTGTGTCTCTCTCTGTCAAAGAAATAAATAAAATCTTTTAAAAAGAAGAAATGGCATAAATCAAACATTCTCTACTTTTGTGTCTGAATTCCTTGCTTAGCCTTTTTTCCAGTGAGATTCATCCACTGTCCTTTTTTTTCAGTGCGGTGTAGTATTCTGGTTTATTTCTCCATCTTCATGTTGATGGACATCTGGGTTGCTTCCGGTTTGGGGTGGCCCTTACAAATAAAGCTCCTCTGTGAACCCTCTGACTCACCTTTAAGTGCACTTACTGGGTTATGGGCTTAGGGTTCACTTTAGCAGATATCATGAAATAGGCTTCCTTCCAAAGGAGGATCGAGGCAATTTCCATTTCCACCAGCAGTGTATAGGGCAAAAGACCTTGACAAAGGTCTTTGTCTAACTTAAAAGTAGCCCCAAAGAGTAAGGAAGTCCCCATCTACCAGGACCCATCATAGTGCAAGTGATACTGATTATCAAAATTTCGAGGTGAAGCTCCCAAACAAGCCTATCTTTGGCATTCTACTGCAGAGAACCCGAGCTGGACAAGCTCAGGTGGGAAAAATCTCAGACTTCTAGCCTGACCCATGAGGTAGGCAAGGTGCAACTGCATAGAAAGAACAGAGCCCTACCATAAAGACCAAAATCTTAAAATGTCAAGTTCAAGGATGATGCTGTCATGATAGAGTATGAAGGGATCCTTTTCCACTCTTTCCTTTTTATCCCACCAGCTCCAGTTAACATTCTTCCTCCCTCCATTATGACTCTCCACCTACCCCGTCCAATCAATCCCCTGCTAGAAAGGAAACTCTCTGGGCACTCACTTGGGAGCATGGAGGCTAAAGTTGTACAAACCTGGGTCTGAATCTTGACCCTTCCTAGAGTGCCTCGGGGTGAACTGTAAGGATTGGCAGTCGCTTGACCCTTACATGTCATGCTTGCAGTGCCTGACTTGCATCACGCTAGTCCAGCCCCTAATCTCTACCATTACTAATTGAGTATCTTGGACAAGTTGCTGAAGTTCTTGCTCTAAGCCATAGTTTCTTCATCTGCAAAACGGGAATCATATTAATATCTACTTCAGAGGTACTACTGACATAAAGGCCTAGCACAGCCCCGGATGGCAAATAGTAAAGTTTAGCTGGTGCTATAATTAAACCTGAGCCTGATTCATTTTGCTAACAGTGTGATTATTGGAAATTGTGGGGACCCTGAGCAAAAATTGCTGAAACCCATACCTCTTGCCCCTCCCGCAGTTCTGTTTCACCAAGTCCCTCAACGATCCCTTTCCTTACCATTCCCTGGAAAACTCAGTTTGAGACCAAATCATCATTCTGACCTTGGATAACTTTGGTTATGATGGACACAGTGCAGCCTACCTTCCCAGCTAGGAATCTCACCTCTAACACTCTCAAGGTCACATTCACAGTTGGTCTAGCAGCCTTGGGTGGGGATGAGGTTCAAGGAAATCAATAAGATGGTGCCAAAAGTCTTATTCGCCTGTAAAGGCAGATGGAGATCCGCAGAGACATATGGATGAAATGATTCAGAGCTTTGGAGACATATTCCAGAACAGACTAGTGTTTTCTCCCCAGACAGAGTAAAACCCTAAGCCCCCACCTCCTCTTCAAAAGTGAAGGCTTATTCATTTTCCCTATAGTACATCACCAAGGTGTGGTTGGATTGGTTCGTCACGTCCTGATCATTCTTGTTCTCTTTCCCAGCCCAGATGGTAGAGGAGACCGGGCAATGTCTTTTACACAATCTTAGAGATATCTCTCTCTCTCTCTCTCTCTCTCTCTCTCTCTCTCTCTCTCTCTCTCTCGTACTTGTGAAATTAATGTGGTATCAGCAAAATGAACAATGTGATCTAGAATTTTTTTTTCACTTTTTAGTATGGAGATTTTGAAGCACACAAAAAGAGATAGAATTATATAATAACTCCCCACAGACCCATCACACAACTCCAATAATTATCTATTCATGGTCAATCTTTTTTCATCCACTTCTCCTATCCCTATGTTATTTTAAAGCAAGTCCCAGACATCATATCATTTCATCCATACATATTTCAGCACACAATCACTAAAGATAAGGACTCTCTGCTTAACATGATCATATTCCATTATCGCACCCCGAAATTAACAAAAATTCCCTAATACCATCAGATATACCTGATAGTCTCAAAAATGTCATAAAAATAAACATGATGCACAGTTTGTTTGTTTGGAATCCAGATTCGAATAGGCTTAGGACTTTTCATTTGTCTTTACTGCTATTCCTTTCTTCTTTCATGGCCACCTCTCTGGGGATGATTACATCATAGTTCTAAAATTCCTGCCCCAAATGTGCACATGGCCCACTTTGCTGATAGCACATAAATTCCATGAATACATGATGGAAGGATCGGGAGGGGCTTCACACACAGTCCTAATTGTAGCCCATCAGACTGCTATGTGCTGGGGCTCAAACTGTCGACACATCATAAATTCACAGAATTCTCAGCAGGGGGTGGGGGGCTGGGACCCTTTTGATTGCAACCTCTCAGGGAACATTGTGTTCCCGGGTTCTCGCTGCTTTGCTAATTCAGCATTCATTCTGCCAGCACAGGGAGGGCTGGGGGACAGATTTGTTTCCAGAAAGGACTCTCTCTGCCTCCAAAGTGGTTCGCTGGCCTCCATCAACCCCCACAAAGCCCTTGACTTTGCCCAGGCACCTGTGCCCTGTCGGCCCAATTACCAGCCCTTCTCAAACATGGCAGACTGCTCCAACGTGGTCAGCCAAGACCACCGAAGTGGCCTCGAGGAATCAGACGACCACCTTGATGGGAGATGTGTCGAGGGAGGTCCGAGGCAAGTCAGGAAGAGTAAGAGGGGTCTCGGGAGGTGCAGCGCCCCCGAGGAGGTACTTTGACCAAAGCAAAGACCCCCTCCCATCTGCCTTCCCACACCCAAAACTACTTGCTTCGGCACCTGCGCTTTGTGCAATCATATTTCAGGCAACTGGCCCATTTCCGGATTTGGGAGTCCTCCCCTCCCCCCGCCGCCCCTCCAAAACACGTACAGCCAGCCAAAGCCTTGCTTCTCAAAGTCTGGTCCGGGGACCAGCAGTGCTCGCCCGCTCATCTGAAAGGCAAAGGCAGAAGCTAGGGCCCCACCCTGAACCCACTGAGCCAGAATCTGCTTGTTAAGATCCCCAGGTGCTCTGTGCACAGATCAGACTTTGAGAAGCATGGGAGCAAGGAGAATTGTCCGAGGACAGGGTGGCAGGGCTGGGGGCTCCAGAGCTTGGATCGTGTTCCTCTGTGCCCATGTGGTTCGCGAATGCTTCCCACGAGGGACAGCACTTCTTAAAAATGGGAAGGCGGAGCCTGAGAGAGCTGGCAACCCTGTAATGAGGACTAATGGGTCTCACAATGGAAAATGAGGTTTTCTTCTCTGCTGGCGCCCAAGGGCACAGTCCCTGACGCCCACCGTTGCCCTCGGAGATCTCTGTTCGGGGAGAACTTGCGTTTAAATGAGAGTCAATGGAGCAGGTCGTGAAGCTGTCAGACGCAGAATTTCTGGTGCTCGTGACTGTTGTAATTAAAATCATCCGAACTGACTAAATTGGCCGAAAAGGAACCAGGCCCACATGACTGCCGTTCAAAGGGGAGCAAAATAGCTCCTAATTTGTTAATTAAAAATATGAATGCACTCCACACGGAATGGCTGTGCCTTAAATTCTATTCAGATTCCATTAGAAAACAAATAAGCTCTGTGCCCTGATTAGAGGGACCCGGTTCCCCCAAACCTGGGTGGATTTGGCCGGGCTTTTTTCAGAGAACAAATTTAGAGCTCGCAAAGACCTTGCAGAAAAGTCAAATTCCTGGGGAGACGTCTCTGGTAAATCAATCTGGTAATTAGAAAAACACGCCGATAGATTGGATCTGCTCTCTATTTCTTCGTCATGCTGATGAGGCTGGTTCAAAGAACAGATATTTCCTAAGGGCTGGGTGAGGCATTTCGGGCCTGCTCCAAAATGCACCCAAAATGCAGCCACGCGGGTGGGGGTGGGGTAGTAGGGGGGGTGATGGACTGACGGCTTGGAGGTGGAAGAAAAAGCCTGGGTGCCGGAAGCGGCTGTGTGTGTGTGTGTGTGTGTGTGTGTGTGTGTGTGTGTAAGCCACGCCTGGATCCTGCTTGGCCTGCTCTCCTCTGCCCCAGGTTTCCAATTCACTAAGCAGCCACGGGGCTGGGAGCTGAGAATAAAAGATAAAAAATGGCTGGGATGTACGCTCTCCAAAGGCCTGACCAGTGTTGTGGTCCTGTCACTCCTCGGCCCCCCAGCCTGGCCCACTGGGGACCGAGGACTCTGAGGCAGTTTGGGGATTGCTGAGAGCCTGAGGCTAAGTTTAAAAGGCTCTCTTCAGAGGAGCAGGGCGTATCTCTCCTGCCTCCCCAAGCTTTGTGTTTTCCTGAGCCCCACCGGCTCATTCTCCTTTCCATCACTGGTCCTGCCTCCTTCCATCGCTGGGCTCTGCGGTTCCTGTGTCTTGGGGGACAAGAAGTCCATGTGGGGGGGGTCGGACCCACTGTAGCAATCCCGGTGGACCAGAGGCGGCGTCCTGCCACATTGGCCATGCAGCATCTGTCCCCTGGGCTTGCTGCAGCCCACAGAGGGCATTTGTGATGGCACAGGTCTCCAAGCTCTCCAGGGATAAAGGGCACGGGGCCTGCGATCTACCTCCTGTCCCCGGATGGGGGCCAATCATGCCCTCTCGGGAGGGGGGCAGCGTCTGCCTCAGACAGCCTCCCCAGCAGCAAGTCAGCGTCTGCGGGGAGCGTTTTTCTCCAACAGCAGCAGCTCAGGGCTGTGTCGGGCTGTATTCATTTTAGACTCACTGGTGTTCTTTCAAGGTGTGGAAGTCCTGGCTTTGTCTTTATTAGAATGAATTACTTTTAATACCAGCGGGTCGTCAGAAAACACGCTGTGGCTGTGCGTGCTCTTTTCCATCACGAGAGAAGCTCAGGAACCGAGAGGTGAAGGGCACACACTTGGAGTCAGGCCAATTGGGTTCACACTGCCGCTTCACCACTTACTGTCGCCGTGACCCTGGGCGAGTACTTAGTGTTGCAGATGCTGGCAACGCCCTGCTCGGGTGCACTCGGCACTCTGGATCCCCTCGCAAGCTGGCAGCTTCCAGCAGCAAGAACCTGCAAGAAGCCTGGGCTTCCTCCGAATGCAGGAGTGAATGCCACTTTCCACAGGGCAGGACCAAGGTGCCGAGAAAGTTGAGACTCCCGGGAGCGGTCTTCTGTCCATCGCTCCTGCTTCCTCCTGGTGCTCTCCATAATCACCGTTTTTCATCAACCACTCGCACTCTGATCTCGGCTCAGGGTCTGATTTGGGGGGAAAACCCACCCTAAATAGCCTAACTTTTAAGTTTACTTACCAGTAAAATTGAGGCAACGTCAGCACCTTCTGCGTGGGAATCATAGTGAGGACTGAGTGGAGCACACAACACTCACTTAGTGAAGTGCTCGGCACATAGGGAGCCTATGTAAGTTTGAGAAATTACTATAATTGGCTAACAACCTAAAGACTACCCCTTCCCGTTCTCAGGGCCACCACTCACAGTCCTCACCAATGCAATTCACCGGGCTCATTTATTCATTCGTTTATACTTCACACACGAAACCCAAAAATGAAATTGTGGATGACTTTGAAAAGGTCATAGTGTCCAGTCGCTTCTATTGGCTTGGCCTTTTGAAGGGTCATTTGTCTACTCCAAACAATGAGATAGGAGGTCCCTGAATACAATGTGCTTTCCCTGTACTTCACCAGCATCCCAAGCCTGCTCCTCTAGATATCTAAAGACCAGAGAACCACTGTTGTCCTCATTGGCCATCAGTAAGGTGACCATGCCCTCTCCAGACACTGGGTCATCACAGCATGGTAGTCACAGCATGACTACTGGTTACCAAGTGAGAGCATCCCAAGAGGACAAACTCCAAGGCGGAAGTGCTTACGAAGCCTCGGCCTGATGCTCCCTAGCGTCTCTGCAACCACAGCAAGTCACGTGGGTAAGGCCCCAGAGTCAGTGTGGCAAAAGACCACACAAGAGATGAGTACCGGTGGCTTTGGTTCATTGGCTGCCATCAACGTGACAAGCTAGAGAGTTCCAGCTTCGCAAGGCCCCCTTAATCAATCATGGACGCAGCATCAACCTCCCAGGATATATAATCGAAGTAACTAGGAATGTTTCATCACTGTCTCCCCCGGTATCTTTACCCTGATGGGGCTGACCCACTGTATGACAAAGCCATACACATTAGGCGAAAAAACCTCTGAGTCACTGGATCATTTAAGATTCCTTTGGCCAAAAGTCACAGAAACTCAATTCAAACTACCTGGAAACAGTGAATTTATAATTCATTGGTTCACATAGCTAAAAAGTCCAGATTCACTGACTTCATGTCTGGAAAGCTCCTCTCGTGCGGTGGGAAGATGCCCCATTGGCAAGTCCAAGTTTACATTCTGCTACCTTAGAAACTTAGACTTTATTCAAAGTCACCAATTTAAATGTTAATGTCACCCAAAGACACCCTCACAGAAACATCCAGAATAATGTTTGACCACATAACTGGGTACTGTGACCCAGCCAAGTGGACACCTATGATGAAGCATCACAGTTGGTTTCTCAAATGACAAGATGCTGTTACCAGATAAAGGGGAGGCAAGACCACAAGTACCCACGAGAGTTCCAAAATAAATAGGGGAGCTCCAAAAACCAATGGCCAGCCTTCTGAGGAACAATTAGTCGGGCATCCCCTCAGCTTCCCCTCTCTCTTGCCACATGTCTTTGACCATCTCTGTGTCTGGAAAGTCTTCTCACAGGGGAAGATAATGAGAGGCAAAGCTCAAGTCAGCAAATTTCCTATCTGTTAATAACCCTAATACCAAGTTCTCTAAAGAGGAAGGTAAACAACTCTTTAAAATAAGGAGTGCACAATTGTTTGTTTTTGTTATTGTTATTATCAACAACAGCATCTAGTGATTTAGAGTGTGTTATCTAGTCATTTCTCAGACCACCAATTACCAAGAATTAATTATTTCCAGGGTGACATGTGCCCTCTTTCTAGTGATGGAGAAGAGCAAAATGTATGCAGATGAAAGGATGATTGCTAAGAAGGGGGAAATTTCCCACTGACAACAGGAACCCAGTCGCCACAAGTCTTGTGAACTGTTGTCGCAAATGCTAAGCAGGACCACAGCGCATCAGTACCCAGCGGCCCATCCCAGGAAGCCGAGGGCATGGCACCTTTCTTCAGAGGACAGTGAGCCGATAGAGCCCTAGGACAGAGCAGGACATGAGAAATGGAAAGAAAGAGGATGTGAGTCAATCACAAAGTCATCGAAAAGTGGGGGGCCTAGGACACTGGTAGCAAAAAAGAGCTAAGACCTTGGCTCCACGGTGAACTCTGGAACTGGAATGGCCCTTCAGAATTGTCCCCCCTGGCTAAAATGGCCAGGCCTTTGCACCATCACATTGATTCATCACTGGACATGAGCTGGCCCAGGAAGGGGTGTGACCGCATGGCCCGACCTCTGAGGCAGTCCCTGAAGATGCTGACCACCAAAGGCCCAACTCCATTCCCAGCAACTGGGTTAGCTGATCCCTCACTGAAGGGGACCCGGGGGATGAGCACTGTGCCTACCCTGAGTGTTGTCATTCAGACAAGTCCTTCTTATTACACTTTATATGGCACAGATGTCCCCTCTAACACCTTGACCTCTGGGAGAGGAGATTGTAGCAGAATGTCCTGTTAGAGATTGGACTTGTATGTTCACCTCTATGGCATTTAGAGAAGTACGAGGGAATCTCTCGGGCTCCCTTTGGGAATGTGAGTCACCAGCAAGGCATGACGTCCCACCAGGCTGGATAGAATCGGCCTTTTGTGTTCAAGGATAAAAAATGGGGAGGTGCTGGGTCAGTGTGGGCTTCCCTGAAGCCAGGGTATGAAAGGATTTTTGTGATTTAAAGGTCTAGGCCCAGTCATAGATAATCAAGCACAGTTGTCAGAAAAAGAGGGTAAGATCAACCCCTTTGGAAGTTGGAGGCCCTAAAGGAGGGGGTCTAAGCCTTGAGGAACAACAGAGGGGCAGGGAAATAGCCGGAAAGGGAGCACTTTGGGCCCCTGAAACAGTGACAAAACCTGTCCTATCTTGTCTCTCGTAGTTGGTTTGTGGCCCAGGGAATTGGGAGGCCTGTGGCTGTGGCAAGTAGGCATCATGTAGGCCCAGAACAGTGATTGTGTTCCCCCTTGACCCTGGGGAGACTCACACAACAAGCTGGGTCCTGCTGCCCACTTCTGTGCATTGGAAACAAATCTTATAAATTCCCTAATCTTCCTTTTGCCCTGGAAGTCCTCAGTCTCCACACCTGATCCCCCTCACCCCCACCCCCATCCTCACCATTCCTACCCACCCCTCCCTGCCTCCAGCAGAAGCTCTGATTTCCTGTGAAACACTCTTGTCTGCCCCCCAAAAACTCCTCTGCTCTGCTTGGTTTTACCCACAGATCTTTAACACGAAAGGAGTCTTTTATCCCACAATTCAGAGATGAAACTTGAACTGCAAATAATCCCAGGGGAAGCAATTCCTTTATGTGAATTCCCACGAAGGCATAAAGGACAGTGAAAAGGAGTGTGTAAAGGAGGGACGCTGGTGGAGGAGAGGGACAGTAGTAATAAGGCAGAAGAAGCGTTAAACCAAGAGGCTGTGTATCAACGACCTCATCGCCTTGCTTAGACACACCCCTGACGAATAGATACAGGTATGGGCTGCTGTGACTTTGTCTGCCTAGAGTCACGGTTTCAAACCTGGCTACACCTCAGAATGTCCTTGGGAGCTTTGAAAAACTACCTGGACCCCACCCCAAACCAATTAGATCACAGTCTCTGTAGGTAATGCCTAAGAATGGGGATATTTTTTAACTCCCCAGTGATTCTAAAGGACAGTGGGGGTTAATGTATTCATCAGCTATTGCCACCATACTCCTGCATGACAAGCAATCCCCAAATCCCCAGTCACTTCCAATGGCAAACATTGCTTTTTCTCACTCACAGATCTGCAGGTCAGCTGCACTTTAGCTGATTTCAGCTGGGCTCAGTTGGACTCAAGACCAGATGAAAAACTGGACCCTGGTCTGCTCGACTTGTCTCATCCTGAGACAAATGGCTATTCAGGGTAAGTTCCCCCATGGCAACGGCTGGAACGTAAGAGGCTAAGCCAAAACACACAGCACATATAAAGCCTCAGCTCACACTCCTTCACGATCGTTCCATCAGCCAAAACAAGTCCCATGGGGGCACCTAGGTGGCTCAGTTGGTTAAGCCACTGCCTTCAGCTCAGGTCGTGACCCCGGAGTCCTGGTATTGAGTCTCGCATTGGGCTCCCAGCTCCGTGGGGAGTCTGCTTCTCCCTCTGACCTTCTCCCCTCTCATGCTCTCTCTCACTCACATTCTCTCTCTTAATAAATAAATAAAATATATTTTTTTAAAAAAGTTCCATGGCCAAAGCCAGCAGGAATGGGGTGGGGAAATAGCACTGACCCTAGCAGGAAGTACCACAAAGCTACTTGGCAGAGGCTATGAGGTATCATTCCCTAATAGTGAGGGAGTGTAAAGAATTAGAAACAGTAATCTAATCTGCCACAGCTGGGAATCATTAGCCTATAGGCTAAGAAATAATTCTTCTCCCAAGTGATTTTCATTAAGGGATCCTACTGTTCACGGGGTTCAGCTCTGCTGCTTATTAGCTATGTACGGTGGGCAAGTCACATACCTTTCCTCATCTTCGGTGTTCCCCTGTGTAAAATGGGATAACTCCTACCTGTTTCTCTCAAAAGGCTAGGGGAAGGGCAAAATTAAGTGAACGTGTGTGAGCACACACTGCTTTCAGTCTGCCTAGCCTCTGTAAGTTAGCATATTAAAAAACATTTAATCACGGGAGAAAAAATTTGCAAAAACCACATCTGATAAAGGACTATTACCCAAAATATACAAAGATCTCTTAAAACTCAACAAGAAGAAAACAAACAACCCAATTTTAAAAATGGGCCAAGGGTGGCTCAGTCAGGGAAGCATCTGACTCTTGATCTCGGATCAAGTCTTGATCTCCAGGTCATGGGTTCAAGCCCCACGTTGGGCTCCACACTAGGTGTGGAGGCTACTTAAACAGAGGGAAAAAAATGGGCCAAATACCTTAAGAGACACCTCACCAAAGAAGACACACAAACAGCAAATAAGCCTGTGAGAAAACGCTCCACACGAGCCACTAGGAAAATGCAAGTTGAAACAACAGCAAGCTGTCACTACGTGCCTATTAGAATGGCCAAAATCCAGACCACTGGCCACACCAGCTGCTGGTAAGAATACGGAGCAACAGGAACTCTCGTTCATTGTTGGTGGGAATGCAAAAATGGTACAACCACTTTGGAGGACCCCTTGGGTGTTCCTTACAAAAGTAAACACACGTTTACCACACAATCCAGCAATCATACTCCTTGGTACTTTACCCAGTAAGTAAGGTATTTACCCACATAAGGTACCCACCTCCTACAGGAGTTGAAAGTTTAGGTGCACAGGAAAACCTGCAAGGGGATGTTTATAACCGCTTTATTCGTAATCACCAAAGGTTGGAGGCAACAAAGATGTCCTTCGGTAGATGAATAGATAAGTAAACTGGGGTCCATCCAGACAATGGGCTCTTATTCAGCCCTAAAAAAAGAAAAAAAGAGCTATGAAGCCATGAAAAGACATGAGGGAAACAAGTACATATTACCAAGAGAAAAAAGTTAACATGTAAAGGCTACATACGCTATGATTTCACTTCTGTGAGACTCTGGACAACATAAATCTATGGAGACAGTAAAGAGATCTGTGCTTGCCAGGGTTCGGGGGGAGGAAAGGTTGGCCAGGCAGAGCATAGGGGATGATTCAGCTGTGAAGATACCGTGTGTGCTATTCTAATGATGGGCAGATGTCCTTGGACCTTGGTCCCACCCCACAGAATGTCCAATACTAAGAGTGAATGCTAATGTTCTTTGGCTGACAATGAACTTTGAGCTTTGGGTGATAATGACGTCAGAATAAGTTCATCAGTTACACCAAACTCGCCACTCTGGTAGCAGGAGGATGTTGATAATGCAGGGGCTTGCAGATGTGAGGGGGAAGAAAGTATGTGGGAAATCTGTGTATCTTCCTCTCGATGTTGCGGCGAATCTGAAACTCTTCTAAAAAATCAAGCGTGTTACTAGCACACAAGAAATGTAATCAAAAGCCAGACACGTGGTCAACTCTCCAGTAGGTATGTGTGACTGGGGGTTACCAAATGTGCCAAAAGTGACTCAGGGGCCTGGGGCAGGGACATGAGCTAGCATCTTACAGCCTGCGGTGGCCCCAAAGGCCAGGGCGGGGCCTCCCTCCCCCACCTGGAGGCCTTGACCTAAAGCAGATTCTGTGAGGCACCTGCTCCACACCCCATTCTCAGCTGTGGCGTGCATACCCCCAGCTGCGGGGGGGCGGGGGGAACCCAGCCCTGAAGACCCTCAACCAAGTAGTCTCTTGGAATTATGCAGGCCAGCCGAGCTGGTTTCCCGTAACCATGGGCAGCCAGCTACCAATGGCTGGAGTCTACTAGCCCTGCCTCCTGCATCAATTTCGGGATAACCCTGCAGGGCTCTTGGGGTCCCGGAGCTCCCAGGACAAGGGATCAGCTGAGCCTCCAGGGCACCCACGCTCCTGTCCAACTTGTCTGTCGGCTCCTGCCTCTTCGACTCCCCTGCAGGTGCTGATCTGGAGAACACCCCTCTAGAGACTGCCTGCAAGGCTCTAGCCGTAGCCTGCTTTCTGGGGAACCCGACCTGGACAGCTCCACGGAAAGAACGGCCACCAGGTTTTCACAAGACCAGACAGTGGGCGCCTTTACCTACATCAGAGATCTCCGAAGCCCTGAGGGCTGTCCCCTGGCCACGGGTCTGTGGTGTAACGGCCTGCGGACACTAGACCTGGTCGGAAACGGCAGAGTCCTCTTCCTGGTGTTTGCGCTGCGAGTGTGAGCACGCATGTGTGTTTGTGTGGTTGGAGTGAATAAATGTTTAAATCAGCGTGTCAGTTATAATTAGAGCAACTCTCCCTTCTTCGTCGCGGAACGACTCCTTCAAGCTTAACGCCTGGAATGTCATTTTCCACTGTGAAATCCTTATTCTTCAAGGCCTAGTGCCAAAGTCAGCTTCGTGAGGCACCTCCCCCATCCCCCAGACGGGATTTGTCTCTCACCCGGCTGCGTCCCCATCCCCGGGGCCCTTGACAGGCAGCCTCGTGAGGGTGTTCACCCTCCTTAGCCTCTACTTCCCTGCCCTGTTCTCCTGGACAGTAGGGGCCTTGCCCCATTCATTCATCTGCTCCCTGCTCGTTACATAGGCATCACAAACAATGCATGAATGAAAGGCAAGGCCGGGAGAGGAGCAGATGATTCTGGCCATGGCACCGGAGAGAGCACCCCAACTAGGTCGCAGGGGGTCCTGCCCCAGAGAACTATCCTGGGACTGTGAGATTCCCACCAAATTCGAAAGAAAACAGACCTACCTGCCCCTCCTGTCCCCGGCCCCCCAACATGCAGTTAGCGACCCCACCCCCACCCTGCCAAGCCAAATGTCCGACTTCCCCAGCACCTGGCAAAAGGCTGGAGCACAGCTGCCCCCACCCTACCCCCAGGGTGCAGGAGGGGCACCCCAGAGCCCCCTCCCCACCTCCTCACCCTTCTTGATATAGGGCCAAGCTACAGGACTTGTCTGAGTTTTCAGGGCACGGCTGCCTCGGACTCACAGAGCAGTGCATTATTTCCACTGATCAACTGATCAATGCACGATTTGAGCTGTGTTTGGGGCAGGTGTTAACCCAGGGGAAAAGCCCTGGATTTTCACTTGAAATAAATCCAAGCAGAAAAGCTCGCCTTGCTGGAGGAGCCTTCCCTTCGCCTAGCACAGCACCCTTCCCACCCGCCCCCTCCCTCGCGGAAGGTCCCCATAGGTGAGGGGGAATGAGGCGAAGCCACATTCTTCCTAATCCTCTCTCTCAAAACCACAGCTGAGGCAGCCAAAGGTGCCTCCCTCTTGAGGGGTCTCTCAGATAGCAGCGTGTGTTTGGGGAATCTTATTTTTTTTTGACTGCCCTCCCCAGTGCCTTCCCCCCACCCCACACTTCCAAGAATGACAGAAGATGCTCTCTCGTAGCCGAGGCTCAGCGTGGGTCGGACTAGGGCAAGCCCGTAGGAAGACGGGCTCCCCTGTTTCTCCTACACAAAGCTCTGCAGCTGAGCCAGGCGGGGGCTCGGCCCCCCATCCTTCTGGGGCCTGCATTCCTCAGGGGAGAAATAATTGGCCTGTCTATAGAGCATCAAGATTCAAATAAAGCTTGAAAACACACGCAGCCCTGCGAATTCTATAAATGTGGAATTATAAATGATGGCCCGCCACCACACACACACACACACACACACACGTGCGCACAGCGCTGAAGGCTGCCTCCGCTCCCCTCTCCAGTTGTTGCCTGGTTGCACCTGATTCAAATAAGCGCACTCGCATTCGGACTGGAGGCAATCAGGGTGGAAAATACCCCGTTCCATTGGTGCGGGTCCGAACTGTCACCATTTGGCACCCTGACACGCCGATGTCCCCATCAGCTGTTCAACGTCAGCCAAACGGGGCCTCCCCTAGCCAACAAATCAGAGATTTCATTAACCAGCAAAACCTCCCGGAAGGATGAGCGGCCTCACGCGGGCCGCCCCCGCCCCATCCCCCTCTCCTCCCCCCGCTTCTGCTACACAAACAGGCTCTCTGCAAGTAGATTGGATTCAGATCTTGTAGATGAAAAAATTCAGATACAACAGTAGCGCCTCGCCAGACCCCGAGTGAGGGCTGAGCCCCGCACGGCAGCTAGGCTGCCTCGGTAATAACCACTCGTAATATCTGACAGAAAGAACCCACGCTGGTCATATTCGATCCTGCCACATGAAAGGAAGCATTACGCCGGCCTCTCGGGGGCCGGGGCTGGGGGAGAGGCTCCGCACAAATCAGAAACGTTTTCCTGGGAGCTGCTATTATTCTCCAGGCAGCCTGGCTCACGGAACGAAGCAAGGCCAGCTTAACCCGAATTCGCTGGGCGTTTGGCATTTTTGAGCTCGGAGGCCTTGGATGGGGTGGGAGCACAGACCCATGAGGCCGGCTGTGGGAGCGAGCTGCGGGGGGCCATGGGGTTGGCATTCAAAATACTGAACGGCTGGAACAGCCTGGGCCTCGGCCATGCAGAGCGAGCAGCAGCCTGCCTCCGCCCCAGGCCAGGGACCTGTGCGTTGAGCCGTGTCAGGTCAGCCAGTGTGGCAGGGGACACGTGGGACCATGGACAAAGAAGCGTTTCAATACTCCGGCAACAGGGTTTGGTGGCACACTGACACCTCATCCTTTGGTGTCTGGGACAGCCCTGAGCTGTCCGCCTGATCCAGAAGCTTCCAGACTTGTGCCTGCGACCTTGTAGGCAGAACTGGGTGGTTGGGTCTTCCAAGACTCATGCCCACCTAGAGCAGAAATGTGCAACTTGGGGTTCCCAGCATGCTTCCCCAAGGCTGGGCTTTAAATTTCGAATGCGGGGCACCTGGGTGGCTCAGTTGATTGAGCGACTGCCTTCGGCTCAGGTCATGATTCCGGAGACCCGGGATCGAGCCCCACATCAGGCTCCCTGCTCGGCGGGAAGCCTGCTTCTCCCTCTCTGTCCCTCTGCTTGTGTCCCTCTCTAGCTGTGTTTCTCTCCGTCAAATAAATAAAATCTTTAAATAAATAAATAAATAAATAAATAAATAAATAAATAAATAGATTTCGAATGCCTCTAGATACTTCCAAACTACCTGGGATGCACCCAGGGGATGGCCCTGCTAATGCTCCCTCTCACCCCACCCCCAAATTCTCACTCTTATCATCTTCCCGTTGTCACAAGCATTGTGGTAGCCAGGAAGAAAGCGCTGGATTCTAGAGAGCTCTAGGTAGAGATATATACCTCTACAAGCCCATGCTCCCAGCCCCAGCCTCCCCCTGGCTGAGCCTCAAACACTCTAGGGGACTTGGGCACCATAGTCACTTGGACACATTGTGTCCCTGAGCCCTTGACACTTTTGTAGCAAGCAGCTTTGCCATGGGGAACCCCGTGACATCTCAGCAAAGTGAGGTGACCTCCACCCAGCAATCACCTTGGTTTTAAAGCAACAGATGTCGAGCTTGTAAATAATCGTCGAATAGGACACAGCTAGTGTATCCTGCAACCACATGGGCTAGGATGGAGGCAAATGAGGTGTATGCAATTTACTACACCGCTCCGTTTCCCTGCGGCTGAAGTCGGGCCAGTGTGGTCTTGTGGGTCCTCAGTGTACTCATCCAGGAAATGGGAAAGATCCATAAGGCTGTGGGCGAAAGCGAGCCCCGTACGCTGTAAAAACAGACACCCCCAATGTGACCCCCGAAAGGCCTAAGCCCTGGCAGGGCCAAAATGCTCTCTCTGCCTGGTGTGCCCCGCGGGGAGCGGCATGTGCCCGGACTTCCTCAGCAGGCACTGCTGGAGTGCGATCTTCTCCGAGGACAAAACAGCCCTGGCGCTCAGGCAAGGACCCGCTGCAAGATAGCACGTCACCTCAGCATTTCTATAAAAAGATTGCTCCAGCTCCGGAGCCTGGTTGACAGGCTGGGCTGGGAGGGTGTGTGCGTGTGTGCGCGTGTGCGTGTGCGTGCAATGAGATGCTCCTAACAGCTGGCCCCGGCCAAGAAGCCGTGCTCGCCCTAAAGCCCCCAGCCCTGCGGGCAGGGGGGGGGGGGGGTGATGGATGTAAGGAAAGGGGGAGAGAGAGACGGAGAGGGAGAGAGGGAGGGAGGGAAGGAGGGAGGAAGGGCTGGAAGCTGAAGAATGGAGCCGAGCAAAGAGACTTCTGCAGGGCTGATCTGTCGCTCTGTGCAGCCAACACAATGGACCTCTGGGTGGGCTCAGAGAGCCCCCACCCCCACCCCCCGACCTCCTGCCCGTGACACAGATAAGGACCGGGAGGACTGCTCCGAGCTGCTGCATGTGCCCTGGGCCAGCCTGGTGTGAGTGGCAGCAAAGATAAACGACACCCACGCGGGCATTCACTGCCCCCACACAAAGGCCGCCTCTCCCCGAGTCCCTCTGAGGCCCAGATGGTCAGGGAAGCCCTTTCCCGCCTCACAAAGAGGATCGCTGCGTGTCTTTTTCTTTTAAAATGGAATTAAAAAAAAAAAAAAAAAAGCCATTGCTCACAAAGGACCTGGATGAAAAATAAACCCTTAAAAAACCCAGCCTCTCCTGGCTCAGCAGCCCGGCATTTCTTCCGACTGTCAGACTTAGCAGATTGCTTTCTGGAAAGGATCCAATTGGCAAGACCTGCCGCTGCGCAAATGAAATTTTAAAACCCCGCTCCTTGTTGCGCTCAAAGAGCTTTTCTCTCTCTGCTTGTTCTACACGGCCTCGCAGAATTATTCTCTTGTCTATCGTTGTATCGGAAACTACTATTCCCCCGCTTTCCCGCCCCCCGCGAGGGGTCCTCACCCCAGCTGGGGGTTTGGGTAATCAGAGGCGGCTGGAGCACCACTCCAGCCCCCCGTCTTCATTCCCCACCTGGGCTTCATCTCACAGAATCCCCTCCTAATTAGGAGAGAGACTCGCTCCTGAAGAGAATAAACACTTGCAGGCTGCCTCCCTCCCTCCCCGAGTCCCTCTCCCCCCAGCCGGCCCCCTCTGTAATGAGGTAAGTGTTTGGGGGGCGGGGGGCGATGAGCGAGCCGGGATCACACGGGCGAACGTTCATGTCACGCACAAGGCTTGACACCCGTCGGGCCTGTGACACCAGCTCTGCTTGGCGGGCGTCCCCCCTGGTGAAGCGTCAGCGCAAAAAATAACCGCAGGCCTCGTCTGGCTTTGACAGGCTGCCTCAGTGTGTGATGACCTTGTAAGGAGGAGGGGTGATGTGTCAGGAGAGTCCCAGGCCCCAGGGCCAGGGCACCCGGGTTGGAGCGCCAAGCCGGCCCTCATGGCGGCACGGCCAGCACCATGCTGGGCCCCGACCATGTGCCCTGTTCGCTTCCCTCCGCCTTCCCACCGGGGTGGGCAGTAGTTGGTCAAAGAATCACCTTGTGAGATCAATGGCCTTGTTGGCCCCATTCCTCGCCCCTCCCTGTAGCCATGACACCTTTAGACTCTGGCTTCGCCTCCTGACCTACTTTGGGCCATTGGGTGGGGCAAAAAGGGACAATGTCGGCCCACCTCCATGCTCCTCACCCTTATCCCGAGCCTAGGCTTCAAAAGGCACAGCCGCGTGCCTGTCTGGTATCTCTGTCACCTCATGAAAAGAGCTTCCCCCTCTGGGGGCTGCTGCCCCCTCGGCCTGGGCCCCACAGTGAGCACGCATGAAGAGGACCTGACTTATAAATGTCCTTTGTGAGGATGACAGCCCCACCCCCACTGGTTGGCTGCCTCTATTCGACATCTGGAAAAGAAGGGACCCACGACAGCGAGATCCTGAGGAATGTGTGTCAGCTTCCAGCCCTGGCTTGTTTGGACATTTCCACCTGACTATTTGCCCGTATCTGCCGAGCACCTACCGTACTCTAAGGGCTAGGCCAACCACCCCCAGAGAGAAACGTGGGCCGCCCGGTGATGACAATGCCACCGTCCAGTAAGTGGGGGAGGGGGGCCCAGGGTCACCTGATCCATCAATATGTAAGGCCCAATTTCCCATGATAGGTGTTAAGAAAAGAAAGGGGGAAAAGGGAAGCGAGGCAGGTGGTATGTTGCCTGCACCCCCAATCTTGTAGCGGCTGGATTAAATGAAGAATATGCAAGTTGTGACCTGCTTAATGAGGAGGCCCAAAGCCACCCACAAGGGTTTGGGGGCAGCTCCCTCAGCATCCCAGCCCCCACTTTGGGGAAGTGAAAACCCCAGGAACGTTTTGACTGAAGGGGCACTTTCAATACACCCACACAAAGGAAGTAAAGTCACAAGATTTACTACTGACAAGCCTGGAAACCAGGGTGGGGTGGGGACACAGTGAGCTTGGGGAAGGGCAGCCTTCCCCCCTCCCAGGTCACGAGTCATCAGGAGACAGACGGCAGGGGAGCAAGTACCCTTGACTTCCACGATGGTCGGCAGGGCGTGGTGGGTGCGGTCACTAACTTTTCGCAGGCTTAATTCCAAGTGGTTACTTTGTAAGGTGCCCCAAGAAAAGCCAAGTAGGAACTTGTGGCGGGAGTCCTAAGCTCGGGTCCTTATCTCAACGTGCAGACTCTGGGTGGGAGCAGGGTTGTCACACTGTCAAATGCCTAGGCAGCAACTCGCCATAGCTGTGCCCTCATCACGGGCAGGGAGGCAGGCTACCATATTAAAGAATACATCAAATGTAAATTTCAGAAATGGCAAATGTGAAAAGAAAGTGGGTGTCCCGCAGTAGACGAGCCCCTTCTCTATGGTGCCGAGATGTCCCAGGAGCTGCCCGGTGAGAACACAGAGACGCCGAACCTGAGTGTGGGGTTCAGGCATGGAATATCGGAAAGAGCCCCCAGAATCTTTTTGCTTGAAGTGATTCCCAAGGCCTGGCTTAGGTCGCCTGGTGATATGACATGCCCCAAGCAGGCCACCAGCAGGTCTCCAAGGTGCCATGAAGCCAAGAGCTTTCCCATAAGCAGGGTCTATGTGTGGCATTCAGGATTGGGAGCCAGCCACTTGAACCGTCCCTAAGCAAGGGTTTCAACACCCATCACCCTGACCGTTCAGATGGCTTGTGGGAAGGGAGACTCGCGCCCGAAGGCCGTGCCTGGCCCCAGGCTTCTCCGCGAGCCCGGGGTGTCTGGAGTAGGAGGCACGAGGTGGGGGGAGTGTTGCACCCAGGGAAGCAGCTCCCACTCCGGGAGATCCTGGCGGATCACAGCAGATCCGAGGCAATGGCAAAACGCCTGGACGATTCCAAACAGGCATCCGTGTTCAGACGCGACCAGATCTGAGAGGCAGGAGAAGAGCCTGGGGCCGGACCCGGAGCCAGGTCAGTCCATCCTGGAGAAAGGCAGGTGAAAGCTGGGGAGGGGCCCGGCACAGCCCAGGCCCTGGAGAGGCTGGTCGGTGAGAAGCAGCAGAGGCTCCAAGACCCAGGCTGAGAGGGCCACTGGCACCTTAGGGCAGGAGTGGGGAGGAGGTTACAAAAGGCCACACGTGCCAGGCAATTGAGCGTTCAGGCAGAAACTCAGAACTTTCTACAAACCCTGCAACTATTCTGCTGGCCTGGCCTCCTGCCGACTCCACAGTGAGGTCCGGGGCCAACCTGAAGTTAGAGCCCCCCGAATCCTCATGGCCGGACTGCACGCCCAAGCCTCAGTGTCCTGGCAAGCCTCCCAGAATTGCCCTCAGAACAATGGCTCAGACAGTTCCAGGCTCTTAGTCATCCAGGACTCACAAGTACCCGTGCCCTAGTTATTGGACTTGGCATATTTTAAGACTGATTAGCAGATAACTACAGCCCCAAGCTCCCTCTCACCCCACCGATGACTTCTTCCCACCAGCCTAGCCCTCCCCAGCTGCCCAGTCCCCAAGAACCACGGAGCTCCACACAAACCAGCAAGTAAACAGTTAACGCCCACAGTCCCGGGCCGGTGTCCGTCCTGATTGTTCAGGGACCAGGCCCTACCAGTTGTTCAATGTTTTCAAAGTGCCACCTGGATATATGGAAAATGCCAAGTGCAGTGCCCTGTCCCGTTAATCACGGTCTGGGACGTGCAGCAGCTGCTCCCCACCAAGGGACAAGCCCTTCCCCAGACACCAACACCAGCGAGCTAGAGTGCCCTCCATCCCTCCATCCCAGTCCTTCCGGAGGGACCCCACACGCCCACCCAGCCAGCCACCAAACCACCCTGCTCTCAGCCCCCTCTAGAGCCTTCAATCTACCGCCTAATGTGGATTTGATTTACTCCCTCGAACCTTGGCTTTCCCTTAAGACAGTGATAAGCATCACACAGCTTCTGTAGCTTTTCATATGGCCCCTGATCTAAGGCACAGTCAGGAACCCAGAAACAATAAAGCAACTAATATCCACCCCCTTTATTCTCCTGCGTGCAAGGCAAGCAACTCTCATCGGCCTCGCCCACTGCCCCCCACCCCCGGGGCATCATGGGAGAATCTGGTCTACCGTGTAGGAGGGGAGGGCCCTTTAGTTCATGTCAGCTGGAAAGTTCCCAAAGGCATCTAGTTCATGATCTGGACCATTTGAGCCTAAGAGATAGTGAGGAGAATGTGCCCAGGAAGGGTGGCTCAGTTCATGGCCAGCCCAGCATCCAGGTCTCCCTGGGTGGGTCACGACTGGGGCAAGTCCACTGTCAGGGGTAGAGCCTCTCAAGGTAGCGCCTTGTCACTTCTTCTAAGACAACCTCCACTTACGCGCTCACTGGACCGGAGCTGACTTCCAGAACAGAGAGGCCCCAGGGAGAAGGAGGCTGGTGCCGCGGCTGGCACTCCCCAGGAGAGGGATGGCTCTGGAGCTCTGGAGCTCTGGAATTCCAGGTGCAGTCGGGCAGACATGGGCGGAATCTTTGGCCATTCGGGAGCCAGGTGCGTGGCACACAGCGTTCCCTTCCTGGTAGAGTCAGCTACTCGGGCGGTTAAAAGAAAGGAGTGGTGGGGCGGCTGGGTGGCTCAGTTGGTTGGGCGACTGCCTTCGGCTCAGGTCATGATCCCGGAGAACCGGGATCGAGTTCCACATCGGGCTCCCTGCTCTGCGGGAAGCCTGCTTCTCCCTCTCTCACTCCCCCTGCTTGTGTTCCCTCTCTGGCTGTGTTTCTCTCTGTCAAATAAATAAAATCTTAAAAAAAAAAAAAAAAAGGAGTCGGGGGTGTCGCCAATAATATTGGGCAGATGCAGGAATCACACCCTCGATGTCACTGACTGATTCGGGGCTGTGAAGGCCAGGGGTCCCTACTAATCCGGCTGGAGCACAGTAATCCAGTCACCATTCAGGTAAACACCAACACCTCTGTCGAGCGGTCCTTCATGGTCAGAGGACAGCAGAGAAGCTGAGGGAGGGCAAGGTCTTTCTGATGGCCTTGAACCTCCCAAAGTTCGTCTAGAGGGTCGTCTTCAGTTGGCAGGGTAAAGACTTTTTGATTCTTTCGATCGCTTCTTTGGTCACCTTGAGAACCAACTGTGCACCAGACACTGTCTAAGATCCCAGCGATAACGTGGGGTCAGGACCCGTGAGCAGCAGCGGAGAACAGAATCCACGTTGGCTAACTGGCACAGAAAAGCGTGAATTATGGAGTGTCTGGTAAGATCGTAGAGGCAAGTTCTAGACAGAGCTTTCAGGAGCACCCGGCTCTGCTGCGATGAGGGGCCCTCCGTGGTCAGAAAGGCCAGGCTGTGGGAGAGTGCTGTGCCTGTCACCACCCACCCAATGCAGCCCCGCAGGCGGCCTGCGGTCCCGCTCCTGTGAGTCAGGGCCCGAGCCCAGGGCTTGCTGAGTTCTCTGATGGCACAAAAACATCTCCGGAGCCCTACCTGTCCGCCACACAAGCCCAGCCACCATATTTGCCACAAATGGTGGACAAGACAGACCCAGCTGCTCCCCGAGAAAGAGTTAGTCCAGTAAAGAGGGTGAGAGAGAACCTTCCAGAGAAAGGGAATGACATTTCCGTAAGCTCATCGGCAAGGAGCGTGGCATGTATGATAGAAGGTTCTGTGCCTTCTGTGCAGCAGCCTGTCCCGGCCTGTGGGAGGACAGGCCTGCAACCCGTGGCTGGCCCAGAGGGCACTTAGCTGAGGACAGCAGCCTACGTGGGCACTGCAGACAGATGGGCAAGCCCGGAAATAACAGGAAGAATGGCCTCTTGCCTCTTCTGTACCGAGCCCCGGTCGAAATAACATTCTGTCAAATAACTCATTTCATGCTGTCAATGCCACACTCTTAGAATCCCAGTTTCCAGATGAGGAAACTGACGAGCAACTTGTGCACAGCCATACAGCAAATCCGGAGAGCCCACACTGCAGGGTATACCATCTCAACCCCTCACCCTGCAACAGAGGCGACAGGTCTGGGCCATGTGGCAGAGGGCACTGAAGGTCCCGGAGAGGAGCTTCTGGAAGTGGTGTTAAACAGTCAAATGTAATGAGCAGCACAAAGCGGGGCTCAGTAAAGAGCCAATGAGTGGAGCTGTAGAAATATGCTAAAGGATTCTGTAACAGGTGTGGGGGGCCGCCTGTGTGCCCTCACCCATATCGCGCCCCTGCACGTGGGCCTAACCCCCAGGTAGCAGCACCTGCATCTCTTTGCTAAGAGGGGAGGGAGAACAGGAGACTCACCATGTGGCAGATCCATTTTCCAATGGTCGCCACAAAAATATATCCATTCCCCCCCCTACACCATCTACCTGTGACTGCCGGTCTTCCCACTCAAAAGTGAGGGTCTCCATTCCTTCCTCTTAAACCTGAGTGGCGCTGGCGACCGCTCCGGCCAGTAGATTATAGAGAAGAGGATGCCGTGGGACTCCCAGACTTCCAACTTCCACCTGCTTCTCTCTTTCTCGGAAGCTCACTCTGGGCACCCAGCCACCACACTGTGAGGAAGCCCAAATCAGCGCAGAAGAGAGTTCGCACTGGGAGGCTCGGGGGAGGAGAGCTGAGGTCCCCCAGCCAACAGCCACCAGCAGCCCCCAGACTTCGGGGCTTCCAGCTGAGACCCCAGACACCACAGAGCAGAGACAAGCTGTCCCCACGTGCCCCATCCAAACTGCTGATCCACAACATCTGCAAGCGTAAGAAATAACGGTTGCCTTAATCCACTAAGTTGTGAGTGTGTGTTGGGGGCGCGAGGAGGGGGCTGATTTGTTATCCAATCGTAGTAACAAAAATACCAAGTTTCCGAGATCCTGTCATTTACAACCACAAGGATGAACCCAGACGACAGGACGCTGGGTGAAATAAGCTCGACACGGCAGAGGAACACTGCCTGCTCACACTTCCCTGTGGAATCTCAAAAACTTGAATTCCCAGAAGCAGAGAGGAGGACTGTGGTTGCCAGGAGCAAGGAGATGGGGGTCCAAGTCACACTCATCTCACATGAGCGAATATAGAGGTCCAGTGTACAGCCTGGGGACTCTAGCTAAAAAATACCATATTATACACCAGAAATGTGAAAGAAGGGTAGATTTGGGGGGCTCTCATCACAAGGAATAAGGGTAACTATGTACGGGGAGGGGTATGTGGATTAGCTTGGCTGTGAAAATCATTTCACTCTGTAAATGTCTACCAAAATATTTTGTTGTACTCTTGAAGTATATACGGTTTTTATTTAAAACTTTTACTTAATTTAAAAACAAATAAAAGGAGGGACACTCAGGTGGCTCAGGCAGTTAGGTATCTGACTGTTGTTGATCTCAACTCATGTCTTGATCTCAGGGTTTCGAGTTCGAGTCCTGTGTTGGGCTCCAGACTGTATGTGGAGCCTACTTTAAAAAAATTTTTTTTAGGTGGCGCCTGGGTGGCTCAGTTAGTTAAGCAACTGCCTTCGGCTCAGGTCATGATCCCGGAGACCGGGGATCGAGCCCCACATCGGGCTCCCTGCTCAGTGGGAAGCCTGCTTCTCCCTCTCTCACTCCTACTGCTTGTGTTCCCTCTCTCGCTGTGTTTCTCTCTGTCAAATAAATAAATAAATAAAATATTTTTTAAAAAAATTTTTTTAATTAGCAGAATGAAACGCCCAGCTTCCCAAATTCCCAGGCCTGGGTTGGGTTGGGTTTTATTTGGTTTTGTTTGACGGTGCTCTGTCCCTGTGAGGACAACTGCAAGAAGACATCCTATGTGTCGGAGCCCTGGCCCCCATGTGCCTATCCTAACACCATCCCCTGACTCATGGGTGGGAAGGGCACACGCCTGGTGTTTCCATGGGGATGTTCTTCCAAAGAGCTGGGGACAGCAGTATGTCAGATGACAATGGGACCGACTAAGGTAACATCGGTAATTCCCAGCCACTCTTGTGGCCCTACTTTGTCTCTTGTTTAGCTCTGACGATAACTTGGATAACAACATACAGTGTGGGGTGGAGACAGTCTCCCTCCTCCCACTGCTCCATAACACCCCAGAGACCGACTTGGCCACACCAGAGGACCCGCAACTTTGGCGGGAGCCAAGGGGCACGGTGCAGGGGGCAAGACAGATGGTCTTTAATGGTGACCCTGCAAGTGACACTGATGTTGAACAGCCTACCCCATTACCCCTCCCCACGCGCACGGAAACCTGCACCCATATGTTTCTCCTTCTGACCAACGCCAGCAGCTGAAAGCTCCGTCCTCATGCACTAGGAAGGAAAGTCACTAACTCCTTTGGAAATTGCATTTTGCTTGGGAGCTGGGATGCCACTAACTCCCTGGGTGCCTTTGGGCTAATTGTGTGAACACTCAAAGCCCCGTGCTCCTTGTGTGTAAAATATGGCTGGCGCCTACGTCAAACAGTTTGTGGATGAATTAAATGAGATAATAACACATGCTTAAGAGTGCTGACTCTGCTCCAGGAGGGACACCACGCCCTGAGCGTGGGTATTAGTTCCCCCTTCACCCCGCCGTGCTCCGCAGATACTTGCCGGGTGCAAGCATGCCCTTGCAGGAGCCCCTGAGTTACCCTGGAACGTCTCTTCCTCCTCCAGCAAGATCATCGGACTGAAAGTTTTCTAAGGCCCTTCTGGGTCCGGTAGGCTGTGATTCTTCAATGCCATGCCTCACCCTCTGGGCGAAAGAAAGTTCTTCCCTTATTGTACCAAAACCATAACGAGTATCTTCACGAAAAATTTTTCAACTCTTCCAGATCTTTTCCAAAAGAAACATGCAGAATGATGGGCATCGAGGGTCCTTAGAAATGAGCTTGAGCCCGACTTTTCTCTGGGGAGGGGACCAAGGCCCAGAGACAGGAGCAGGTTTGCGCGAGGCTACTCAGCAAGCTAAGGGAAGAGCCAGGGCCACACTGCAGGGGTTGGTGGCTCATTGCATTATTCCTCACCTCACACACACACACACACACACACACATAGAAAATAAATTATTTTGGGGAGATTTCTTTAGCAAAGGCAGAACAGTGAAAGCTAGCAACATCTGAGTGAAAATTTGAGAACGAGGATGAGTCATATCTCCTTAAAGTATCACTCGGTGTTTTGCTATGACAGTGCCTAAAAATAACCTTAGCTGACTGGCTTAGTGAATTCTCGCCACCCGCCAGGAACTGTGTTAAGCACTTGACACACTTTTCTTCTTCATCTGTGGCTCCAAATGATGCCCTGAGAAAGGTACCCATTTTACAGATGACAAAACTGAGACTCAGAGAGGAAAAGTAACTTTCCCGACGGTCCCCAGGTAGTAAGTGGCAGAAACGGGATCTGAACTAAGGTGGTGGTGAGATTCCAGCTCAGGCTCCTAACTCTGGTCTCGTCCTGCATAGCAGCCCCATCTGCCAGAGTGTGATCAGACTGTCGGAAGCATTTATCGAAAACAAGTTCACACGGCCAAGTACGAGCTGAGAGTCTCTGTGCCGTCACTTACCCTGTCTCCCTTTATTCTTGCCGGTGACTTGCGGTGCAAGAAACATGTGTGTTGCAGGCACAGCCTCAAGGCAGGGGAAGTGGACAGTGGCTTCCAGAAGCTACAGGTTTTATCAGTCAGCTATTGCTGAGTAACAAACCACCCCAAATCTCAGCGATATGCACAGTAAGCATTTATTCTTATACTCACAGATCTGAGGGTCAGCTGGAGGGGCTCTGCTCCTGCCACGTGCCTGCAGGCTGGCTGGTCTGGGCTGGATTGGACTCTGAGCCACAGGGTCAGGTGGGGCCCACGGGTGTCCTCATTTTTCTGAGACTGCCTGTCTCCCTGGTATGTGTTCTCCCACAAGATGACAGAAATGCAATAGGAGAAGTGCAAACACATGACATCGCTTACGGCATAGGCTTGGAATTGGCATGTCATCACTTCTGTCTGCGTTTGAATGGCCACGGTAAGTTACTCGGCCAAGTCCAACACCAACGGGAGGGGAAATAGGCCCATCTCTCTCTAATCTTAGGAATGTCAATGGGCATGGGTAGAGGGAGAAGGGAGAAATTGAAAGGTGTGATGCAATCTACTGCCGAGGTCATTCACAAATGTAGCAAGATTGGAGCCTCTACGTGTTTCTGTATTGTGAAGATGGGGGAGACAGGGATGAGCACCGATGGGGACTACTGTTACCTGTATCTTGTTGGGACAAGAGCTCCCCCTTCATCTTGAATTTCAGCTCAAGTTTCCGGGGGTGTTGAGGGAGGCAGAGAAGTTTCTGGTCTAGACAAGGGACTTGGGGACAAGTGCCCTCCAAATGTGTGTTGGCACAGATCAGGACAGCAATGGTCTCTGTTGAATCAGGGCCTTGTTTAGTGTGCAGCCTGAGGGTCTGGGAGCCCCGCCCACTTCCAAGGCACTTGCAGGGAAAGCCAGTGGGTGAAGGCAGATAGCCCAGACACCTCCCTGCACTGAAACGCTGACCAGATGTCCGTGTTGCCTCTCGTGCTTGCATTTCTCCTCGTCCACTCCCACTTCCTCCTCCTTCTGAGCTAGCAGGGGGACAACCCCACCCACACAGAGCTGGGAAACAGCGTCAAGGAGTCAACTGAGCTCTTCCTGTCCTGGGTGTGCTGTCTTTTCTACTGCCTTGCATCTGCTTAAACAAACCTCAGTATGTCTCTCGCTCTCTTCTTCCCTCCTTCCCTCTCTCCCTCTATTACTCTCTGTCATACTGGCATGTGTAAAATCCTTCTGGTCCCATGCCCTGTCGATGACATGATGCAGCAGGGTGCTCCTGGGGTAATGATATGGGTCTGGAGCAGGACCCCAGGAAGCATGATGACAGTGGTCCTGGTTTTGGCCTTGGAAGCAGACAGACCAGAATGAAATCCAAGCGGCAGCCCCACACAGCCCAGTGACTTCTCTAAGCTTTGGTCTTTCTGTCGAGAAGACGGTCATAATGATCATACCCACCTCCTAGGAATGCCGTGAGGACAGTTAAATGAGAACAGGTGGAGAGTGGTTGGAGCATGATAATATTCGGAAATTGAGAGCTGTTATTATCATACATCTCTTCAATTTCTGAGGCTCAGGGTCAGCCCTCACATTGCATCTATGTAGGTATCCTCTGCTGGTATGGCCACCATGCTCTAGACCTTCACATTAGTCCTGGTGAAGTGCAGCTGTGCCAGTGGGCCCCCCCCAAACCCACCCATTCATTCATTCATCCATTCAATAATTTTTCTTGGGGACACACTCTGTGCCCAGAAGGAGCCCAGACACCAAGAGAAGTATGAAGAAATGAAAAACACAACTCGTCTCTCAAGTAGCTCCCAGTCGACCTGGGAATCAATGCCTTCAAGCCCAGCACAAACAAATCCGAGAGACAGGAGAGGCCCAACTCCCACCCAAGGCAAGGAGCCCTCTGCTCTGTTCCCTCCAGGTCCAGCCTCTCCGGGCAAACCCGCACACGGGATGCTCAGAGCCTGAGGTAGGCGGCTGGGTGTTATCCAGTTCAAATCGTGAGAAAAAAAATCTGTCTCTGACTTTGAGCTTAAATTCAACTTCTTGTGATGTTTGCCCTCATAGCACGTTTGCAGGCAGCTCCCCCATCCTTCCTGATTATATATCTATGCCGCAAAATCTGTGCTCTCTGGGCTGTTCCATGGAACACTAGTTCCGCAGAACTTAAGCAAGTACGTACCATACGGATCCCAGCAAAGTAAGTGCTCATCGGTCATTCCATTTGAGAAACCCTAGGTAAGCAAAACCGACTAGTTTCTGCTCCTGAAAGATATCAGAGCGGAGCCTATGAGAGGGCCAGGAGATGCTGCACAAAGTCTTACCGAATATTCCCAAGGCTTTTGATCCCAGGACTGGACACTGCTCCCAGAGCCAGCGTTCCTCAGTGAGCTCTTTGGGGGGGGGGGGGGGTAAAGTTAAAAAAAAAAAAAGCAAACAGTAATCTGGACCGTGAGAACATAGATGACTCTGAGTTGGATGCTGTGGCAGAAACCGTCATGCCCCGCCCACACCTGCTCGGCGCTGGACGCATCCAGGCATATGGCCTTGACTACTGACGGCCAGCACCGTGTCTCTGCCTCAGAGCCTTCTGGCTGTGGTAGCCCACTGCACTCATGGCTGCAGCAGACTGGAATTCCTAGAAATCTAGTGACCCCCTCCCCGGAGCAGCTATCAAAGAAAGACTGCCAGCCCTGAGCCCAGACCCTCGGTTGGGACAACCCTAAGGTGCATATCCGACGCATCTCCCAGAGTTCCCAGTGGGACTGAGCCCCAGGGGTCCACACACAGGTAGCCACTGGCTTGTTCCCAGACCCTTTGGTCCTTCCCTTCTGTCACTGCCTCCAGGCCTTGCTCCCCTACTGGTTTTTCTAGCAATCTCCTTTCAAATAAACTCTTGGCACTCAAATCCAGGTCCGGGCACTGTTCTTGGTGAAACCCAGACCACACCAGATGGTCTGGAGAATTTTTTCCACCATCGGGGCTGAGCCTAAAGGAGGAGGTAGTGCCTGGCTGGCCAAAAGAGGAGAAGTGGGCAAGAGAAGAGAGAGGAGAGATGTGTCACCCAGGGGCCCAGGCAGACCCTGCTTTGGCACCTCCTGATCCTGCCCTGTGGTCCTCACTGCTTCCCATCTGCCCTGTGCATGCGCACCCGCGCACACACACACACACGCGTGCGCGCACACACCTCAGGTCTCTCCCTCCCTCCCCACTGACTCAATCTCCCCACCCATTTGCCCACAGCTCAGGGACTCAGTCTGGCCAGGGTAGAAGAGGACTCCAGACAAGGAGTCATGGGAAAGGAGGAGAGGGCTCTCTCGGGCACATAAATCACTGTGCAGCTGAGAGGCCTGGCATTCCCAAGCCTGGAAGGTAATTCCCAGGGCTGCGAATACTTGGCAAGCAAGCCCCAAGTCGGCGGGACTCAGAGGGACTCAACACAAGCTTCTGGGTTGCTTTTTCTCCATTTTACTGTGGGTGTAACCTTGATCCCTCTGCAGAGGTAAACAACGGGGTCTGAATTATTTGGTTTGGAAAAGGAAGAGGCCCCAGGGATGCATAAACACAGAGGAGACCCAGCTGTGCACAACATGCCCGCTTCCCCTCCCTTAGCACAAAACCAGGGCATCTCCACAGTTGCATTGTTCTCCTCTCCGTATAGCATGGGCCAGAGTTACAGAAGCCACAGATCATGAAGAAAAGTGGTGAAGAATGCTCGCCATCCCTTGGAATAGAAATAATAATAATCTGGTTCGTGTATTCAGCCAACACATTTTTTCCAAGGATTGTGCTCAGATTTATTGGAAGTCCCCAGGGTCTGGATATGTTTTAATTAAAACTGTTCTTGGGGGGAAACATGCAAATAAAAAGAACCCAGAAAATTACCCCCAGAAGTGAGTTATGGGGAGCTGACCACAGATTGCCCTCCTCCAGCGTCTGTCTTTTTCATCACCTTGCCGCCTGTATGGTTACATCCTGGTCAGTCCCGCCGTGTCGACTGCTCCATGCATAAAATAATTACCTATGCTGACCATCTCCTAAGCGCCAGGCGCACGGGACATATGATAATCTTCTCATTATAACCCCAGGAGCTACCATTTAAATGATCACTGTGTAAAGCTCGGTGCTTTTGGTGTGGTCCTCGTTAAATCCTCCGAAAGTCCTCTGATCTGTAGTGTCCCCGTGTTTCCGATGAGGACACTGAGGTTTAGAATCAAACCTGAGGAAAATCTCGCAGGTGGAAATGGGAGGAAGCCAGGGCTGTCTGCCTTCTGAGACAAAGCCCCGTGTTCTGCATCAGACTTTCCAGGCGGCCATGCTAAGCCAAGGAGGCAGGGAGGGTCCAAGGCAGCAGTCCCAGGGGAAACCAGTGAGGACCAGGGCAGTAAAGTAGGAAAGTCCCAGCCTCAGCCTCGTCCCAGGACACGGGAATAGGGGGGAGGGCAACATTCACTGCAGAGTTCTCTTGCCTCCAGGGATCAGAGCTGGGGTTTCTTACTTCACCCCAGTCACTGGCTCTGGGTGTCCTGGGATGAGGACAGGGAGTGGGGGACAGAAAACTTCCAGGAATTTTCAACTCTCCATCCCTCTGGGGAGGCCACCAGCATCGGAGGGCAACCTTCTGAAGGTTACAGCTGTTGGCGGAGGAGCCCCCTGAAGCTGGGGGGCCGGACACCCAGAAGGAATCCGAACTAATCTGGGTGGGGCACCAGCGAGGCACCGCACTTGGCACGTGACCCTCCTCTTGGCCTGTGTTTGTGGCTGGGCAAAAAACTTCAAGAATGGGCCATGATGTTCTGGACATAATCGTTAATAGCCTGCCCTACCACCACATGGACCACCCGGCCAAGGCTGAGGGCACGAGGCACACACAGTTGACCCAAGCTAGCCCATGCATTACCGAAGAACAGCCCTTAGAGATGCTCTCCTAAGACAGGAACTCAGCAGCAGCGGGTCCTGCCCAGTCCTCTAAACTCACAGCTTCTGCCTCACTGAGAAAACATAGCAGCCGGGAGCCAGGGGGCAAAGCCCCAGAGAAGCCGGCTCACATGCTTATACGGCCCCAAAGACTGAGCAAGCCACTGCGAGGCTTGCATTCCAGCCTTGGTTCCAAGGGTCCCAGCTGCATTTTCAGCCCTGTGCCTGGAGACGGAATGTGGTGGCCGGACACATAACCCTCCTTTCCCAGGGGCAACCACAAACCCTTGACTGAGACAGACAGCCAGGATCCCAAGTCATAGGTCCCCGGCCAGAAAGCGGCACTGGAAGTACCTGCCGCCAAGCCACAGTGACGGGAAAGCATTGGGGAGGGGAGTGCTGGGCAAACTCCTGGCACCAGACACCAGGGCTTAGAGCCTGGGGCTGCCCTGTGCCTCTCTCTGAGGCTCACAGCTTGCTGTGAGGGCCTTCTAGATCGTCAGGACAAATCCCCCTTTGAATCTGGCCTGGTTTGAGGGGGTGTCTGTGCCTGGCCATCACAGTCTCTAGGACACATGGCATTTCAAGCTCCCAGAGTAAGTAGACCTCAAAAGGGCAGCCTGGGATACATTGGACTCAAATGCAAGAGTTCACACATACACACACGATCATCCGTAGTCACACCCACACATACACATGCGTTTACACACTCATGCTTACAATCTATCTCACACCTAGCCTGTCCAAGTACAAAAAAAAAAAAAAAAAACCAATCCCTTAACAAGGCGTGTATTGTGTGATACATGTCAATTGCCTTTAGTCAATGTGAATAAACCTATCCCCGGACATTTAGGGGATTCCCACTGCTTTGCTATTGCAAACAAATAATGTTGAGTGAATAAAACTAAGTTACAAAGGATGTGTACGGGAGGCTACCACCTTGTAAAATGTAAAAACAATCAAAACAATGGTATATATGGTTTATAAATACACGCATATGTCGTACAAGTCTAAGATGGCCGAGCAGAAGATGACATGTCAGCCCCTGAGGGGAGGGAAGGAGGGAAGCCGGGAGGGAGGGAGAGATGGGATTTTCACTGTATTTGGAAATTTGTATATTTTTAAAATCCATGAATAAGAGAAACAAAGGAAATACAGCAAAATGTTAACCCTTGTCTAATCTCTGTGGTAGGATCCTGGGTATTTCCTATTACTTCCCATAACTTTCCGTGTTGGAATGACTCTTAATTTTAAATAATGTTATAATAGTTTTTAAAATTTCACCTAACACTGAATATCATATAATCTATGACCCAGCAGTTGTACTCTCACATACTCAACACAACGCGTCCGTGCACTCACCAGAAGACGGGCACAAAGAACATTCATCCCAGCCCGGTTTTACCAGCCCTACTTGGAAAACGACCCCGATGCCAGTGAACAGCAGAATGGGTAAGTAAGTCATTGTGTGCTTGTACAATGAAATACTATTTGGCAATGAGAGTGACCAGAAACTACAACACACAGCAGCATGAAGCAGTAGGAGTTAAGGAGTTAACACCCTACCGTATTACAGCATGACAGTACTCCGAATCCGATTCTGTCCTTACCTTTGTTGGTATGCTATTTTCATGTTTTCATGTTACTAACTCGTGTCCTTTCATTCCAGCTTGAAGAATGCCTTTCCGCATTTCTTGTAAGGCGGCTCTCATGGTGATGAACTCCTCTAGCTTTTTGTTTGTTAGGGAAAGTCTTGTCTTTACCTCCGTTTCCAAAGAACAGCCTGTTGGGTAAAATATTCTCAGTTGGTACTTCCTTCCTTTGACCACTTTGAGTTTACTATCCCATTCTCTTCTGGCCCACAAAGTCTCTGCTGAGAAATCTGCAGAGAGCCTTGTGGAAGTTTCCTTGTATGAGAAAATGGTTTTTTCTCTTGCTGTTTTATCTTTGATTTTAGACAAATTTATTATCATGTGCCTTGAAGAGGATCTCAGAGTTAAATTTGTTTGGGGACCTATGACTTTGTGAACTTGGATTTCCAAATCTCTCCCTGGATCAGCAAAATTCTCAGCCAATACTACTTTAAATAAGCTTCCTGTCCCGTTCTCCCTCTCTTCTCCTCCTGGGACTCCAATAACATAAATTGTTCCACTAGATGGTATGCCATAATTCACATGGGCTTTCGTCACTCCTGTCTGTTCTTTTTTCTTTGCTCTCTTCTAACTGGATAATTTCAAATGACCTTTCTTTGAATTCATAGGTTCTTTCTTGTGCACGATCAAGTCTTCTGCCGATGTTCTTTATCGCATTTTTCTTTTCATTTGTTGTACTCTTCAGCTCCAGAATTTCTTTTTGGTTCTTTTTTATGATTGCTTCATCTGTTACACTTCTCATTTTGTTCATGTATTGTTTTCCTGATTTCATTGAACTGAAATCTGTTTCTGTGGTTTTTTGGTAGATCACCAGGCTTCCTTAAAATAACTATTTCTTGGATGTGAGGGTAATCCGGCTATGACATCTGTCACCCCACTGATGGCCAGGGTTGATTTGTCTGATCTAGCTGGTGAGGCAGGTGTCCTCTTCCTCCCTCACCTCTCCATGTGCGTTCCTCCCAAAGCTGTGCCCTCAGTAGAAGAGGATGACCTTCCCCAATAAAGGAGGACTGTTCTTCGGTCAAGAGTATAGAACCTTCAAACAAGCTCTCAAGGTCCATTTGTAGGAGAACACAAGGCAGTCAAGCTTCCAAGACTCCGGATGCATCCAAATGAGGCATGTATGTTGCAGTCTTTCTGGCTTTAAAAAAAAAAAAGAAAAGAAAGGAAAACTATTTCTAATTTTTTATCAGGCAAATTTCAGATCTCCATGTCTTTGGAATCTGTTACTAGAAAATGATTGTGTATCTTTGGTGGTTTTCTCATGTTCCCTCAGCTTGTCACATTCCTTGAAGTCCTGCATCACTTTCTTCACATTTGAAGAAGTAGTCCCCTCCTCCAGTCTTTAAAGACTAGATTCAAGAGAAAAATACCTTGTCAGCCCTACTAGGGATTTGGAAGCTTTCTCAGACCTTCTCTGTAGATACTCGTGCTCTACAATTCTTACTCCCTTATTCCCTCTTGGGGTGGGGGTGAGGTGAATCCTTAAGATTTTGTGCCTTCTTCCAATCCTACAAAGCACTGACAGACTCCTATTTGCTTTCCCTAGAGTAGAGCTGAAAGCTCAAATGTGTGGGCTTTCTCCCAGTCGCACAGAATTGGGCTGGCTTTCTGTGCTTGCTCACCAGCCATCTGCAAAGATGCACACTCACTGCCCTCAGGGGTGTCCACATGGAGCCAGCCATGGGGTTTGGGGGGGCATGGATAAGGCACATCATGTGTTGAAGTTACTGTGAGCCTCCTGGGGGAACCTTCAGGAGAGGTATCCCCAATGACTCAGGGATGAGTTCCACGATACAGTCCGGGAAGTGGTTAGAAAAATGTCCATCCCCATACCTTCTGATCTCTGGCTGCTGTTCTCCCAGCTCCTCCCTGCCTCATAGGCAGGCGATTCACCTCAACATTCTGGATAGCGTGAGACCAAAGTGGGTTTCTTTGGCCACAGCCCACATAGCTGGGGAAGCTGAGCATTCACTCATATGCTCTCACTACTCCTGTAGAAGAAATCACATGCCGAGGGTTTCCGTCTTGGCAGAGAGTTGGGCTGCCTCAGGAGAGGAGTAATTTAAGGAAAATAGACTATTTCTCTTCCCTTCTTCAATGTATCCAATCTCAGATTTTGGGTGTGTGTGTGTGCCAACAGTGTAATGAAACTTCACTGGACTCCTGGACTTCCACAAAGACAGTCTTGTCCAAGGGCGACTGTCAAAATCTGTGTTCTTTGGCGAGAAAATGGTAGAAAACACCTCTTCGCTCTCCATGGTCTGCTTCTTGATCCCATGTGGTCACATGAGTGTTCAGTTTGTGAGAAACCATCAAGTGTATACTTTTGATGTGTGTGCTTTTAATTATTTTCTTACGTTTGAATAAAATCTACATTCATATTGTTTCCAAAGTGAAAGTTAAAGCACATTCAACATGATGCTCTCCGTTAGGGCTATCACGTGAAGGCCATTGTCAGCCGCTCATTTCTCAGCTGAAATTAATCTATTGATCACCGCTGTTGTAATATACTCGATATCAGACATGAAATTATTGATCAGGAATAGCCTCTAAGTTGCTGCAGTGATGGGGGGGTGGAAGTGGGAGCTCTGTCCATGGTATTTAACGAGAAGTATCCACGCCGTGTCCCTGTTTCACCCAGACCCCATCAGAAAAGGACTCATCCCACCCCGAAGGGAAGCTAAACTATCCCTCCCTGCCCTAGAGCAATGGACTGATCCAGTTAGGAACCAAGTCTCTGGGGTTGGAGGAGGAGCTGTGGGCAGCTCAGGGAAAAAGCCAATCTGCCCAGTCCTTAAGAAAACAGACTTCCTTAGACATCAACTGTAAATGTCTGAGTCTACAAGGGCCTTTAACCACGGGCTGAGGCCAGAGAGCCAGCCAGGCACACAGAGCGTCTCAAGATGGGGATGGCACTTACACGACCCATGTGCCCCCAATCTCTCTGCCAAGCCCTTAGCAGACATCAGTAATGAATTGAGGGCCTCTGAGATGAGACAAGGCCTCACAGTCCTTCTCAATGAATTTCTGGGAAGCCTGGAAGAAGAGGATCTAGCAAAGAGACATCCCTGGGTTATGTGGGCTGCGGGGCACAGCAGGGAGCTTAGTAATGAAGATCATTAAGAAGAACAGTTGGGACAAGACAGCACAATGCACTGTTGATTACTCTGAACTTGATGTATGCATTTATTTCTCTGTTAACTGCATAGTAAACATATACTTTTATTTCAGAAGGCAGAATATCTTTTATCTGTGTCCTTAATGTAAAGGTATTCCTGTGAACCGCTGTTAGATTTGCATAGTAGGCGGGTCACCTGGGTGGCCCAGGTGAAGGTCTCAGAGTCGCTGCTCAGCGGGGTGTCGGTGTCTCCCTCTCCCTCTGCTCCTCCCCTAGCTGTGCGCTCGCTCTCTCTCTCTCCCTCTCTCAAAAATAAATAAATAAATAAATAAATAAATAAATAAATAAATAAATAAATAAAATCTTTTTTCAAAAAATATTTGCTTAGTAGGCAATGGACGGAACCCACACTACAACTAGGTGTACCTTTCCACCAGAGCGGGAGCAAGCCAAGAAGGGGAAAGAAGCTGGGAAAGGCTGTCCATGCCCCATAACCTGGGAGGTCACAGGGCCCCAAGGAGAGGCATCTCCAGCCAAGATCGATCTGCCCAGCAGTAAATAAAACAGAGCTGTGTCTCGCGTTCAGCTGCTGTTCCCCGTGCGTGTCCAGTTCCCCAGACAGCGGATCCCGCAGCTTGGCCGAAGGCAGACGGGGGAGCTGCTGTCGAGGCTGCAGACAGCTGTCAGTTATCACACGGCCACCCCGGGAGGCCTGACAGTCACATAGATCCACAATGGCGCTCAGCTCCAACCAGAAAATGGCTTTTTCCTCGTGGCCCAGGCGGCAGACTGAGGCCGCCTCCCCCAGGGGAGGGTGAGACGGTGCCTGGGGCAGCGGCCAACCCAAGCTGATCCCATCTGTCCTCCTGACGTGTGCAGCCAGCCGGTCTCCCTTCACCGCCGCCCTGCCTGCTCCCCGAGGTGACTGTGGGAAGCCAGCTCATCTGCCTCCAGTAGCCCGCTTCCATTCGTCCCTCTGCCCCTCAGGGACACCCAGCCCTCGCCTCATCCCCGCCTCCCTGCCACAGTCGACCTGGACCTCTAAAGCCCTCAAGCGACTTGGCAAGTTCTCATTCCGTCGCATTCTCCGTTTGGAGACCTCACTCCTTTGGGCATTTGTCCTGAGATTGATGGGACGGGTCCCAGTGTTTGGACGTCCCTCCGGGCTCAATGCCTTATAAGCGAGCCGGCTGCTGGTATGCAAGAGGGCTTTTCCTCGGCAGCTGGGAACCAGGCGATTTCGGCCCTGGACGCAGAATCAGATTTCACAGAATGAAGCCTCCTTCCTAATGTCTCATTCGGCCTCTGGCCAGGAAGGGCCCAAATTAGAACATGTGATGGGCAAGGTCATGGCATGACACATGTGAGGGGCCACACCTGGAGCCGGCTCCCAGATGAAGAGCAAGCAAAGAAGCCAAGGCGGCAATCTCCTCTTGAAAGCCCACCCAGAACGAGACACAGGGGTGTGGGAGGGAAGGAGCCTTCGAGAACTTTCCAGCCAACCACCTCTTCTCACAGGAAAAGAAACTGTCCCCCAGAAGCCCAGAGGAGGCGACTCTGTTGACTGCCAGGTCCACGGCGAGCCATCACCAAGTGTTTTACGATCTCCCCCCACCGCCCATTCACCCAATGAGTCATTTTTTTTCTGGGATCATGAAAACTGGCACGGAGAGGTTCACGGAAGTGTCCCGTATCGGGGTTAGAAGACAGCCTGCACTCTACTCCACACTGTGCCCCCTCTCACAAAGAAAGGACAGGATCCCCTAGAAACCAACAGTAGCCAATGAGATAAGGCCTTGGTTTTAGGTCAAAGGGCAATAGTGAGAGCTACGAGCCCAAAGCGCATCCCCCATCAACAGAGGAGAACGTGAGAGGGCACACACCTGCTGGAACGGGGGTCTAACTATGAGTAGCCCCTGAAAAGGGCGCCGGTGTGATGAGTCACCAGCAAACAGAGAAGTGAGCTCGGCTGTGAACTCCGTCGGTAAAGAAAGGTCCCTCTTGTCCACAGCCAAGAGCCCTCATGAGAACTGGCCCACAGTCAGAGAGGGAGGAACCCCAGAAAAGGCTGGGTCCCCTCGAAGCAGAGGCTGACCCAGGGATGCTGGGGTACATGATTTATCGAGGGCGGAGTCTCCAGAGGGAAGGCAGGAAAGTAGGCACAGGAAGGCACAGGGCAAAACAGAGATGGGGCTCAGCGGGAAGCCAGGGTGACCAATCACCCCAGTTTACCCAGGACGGACTGTCTCTGGGGATGTGGACTTCCAGAGGTAAAATGCAAGTCCTGAGAAAACTGCGACAGCTTGGGCACCATATGTCAGCCTGATCCCACAGGGAGCTCTGGGGCAGGAAGGGTCCCACAGGGTGTCCCCTCCCCTTAAAGCAGAGTCCAGGCTTCTGTATCTCCAGCAGAGGTCACTGGCCATGCCTCTCCCCAACCCCTGGGAGGGGTGTAACCTCTGATGCCCCTGGATAAAGTGGATCCCATCGACCAAGGACAGTCCCTCTGAGACGGAGGTGGCCGTGAGCTGGTGCTGGCCCACACCGACTGCCGCCAATGGACAGGTGTGCCAGGCAGGGAAAGGGGGTCTTGGCGACACCCCACCAGTATCTGCTACATGAAGAATGCAGCCTCCAAAGGACAAGCTCCTCCATGGCCTTCATGCTCCGAACTCTCAAGCCGCCCCCTCTTCTCCCTTGACACGCTGCAGAGTGCCTCCAACCCTGATTAAGAGAGAGGTGTGTGCCGCATGGGACTTCTGGGAAGCGTGTGGGCTGGTAGTTGGGCTCTGCTCCTTGCCTCCCATGAGGGCTAGTGGCATGTCCAAGGCTTTCCCTGAGGCCTCTTTGATGCAGATGAGCAAAAGTCCCCAAGTTAAACTGGTAGTTCTGCTAACCATCAATGAATGACATGAAGCGCAGCAACCCTTTGACATTCTAGGTTTAACTGAGCCCAAGAAAAATGAGAAAACGTTTACTCATTGGGAACTGCCTATCATCGGTCATCTTTTTTTCTTTTTTTTTTCTTCCCCCAGACCACAAGGGTTCCTTGGGATTCCTTGGGGGCATATCAAGTTTGATGAGCATTAGTAGTTAAAAGTATAATTATTGCCTGGGTGGCTCAGTTGGTTAAGCAACTGCCTTCGGCTCAGGTCATGATCCTGGAGACCCGGGATTGAGCCCCACATCGGGCTCCCTGTTCAGCAGGAAGCCTGCTTCTCCCTCTCTCACTCCCCCTGCTTGTGTTCCCTCTCTCGTTATGTTTCTGTCAAATAAATAAATAAAATATTTTTAAAAAGAAAAGTATGATTATGGACTGAACAGAGGTGTGGAGTGTAATATATTCCTAAGGTGCATATTGGGCTTCTCCAGGAATTTGCTCAACGAGCATTTATTGAACATCTGCTATGTACCAGCTGGGGATACAAGAGGAAAAGCACCAGGCCAGGGAGTTCATGGCCCCATGGGAAGAAAGAAGTAGATGAATCCCAGTGATAGTGCTGAGGAATTATAGAATAAAGGGCCCCAGCCTTACCCGAGGCAGGGCATTGGGGGTAGGGGGTCTGAAGACCCCCTGAGAGTTGATCTCTAAAGGTGAAGCCTTTGTCAGGTTGAAGCAGACACTGCTGCTACTCATCCCCCAGTATCTGTCACTTTTACCTGATGTGGGATCAAAACAAAAGGACTTCTGGAGTATAAATTATGTTTCCCAGATTCCTTGTGGTCAGACATAGCCATGTGGCTAAGATTTTTGGTTGATGGGATTACAGTGTCCCTGTGTGACTTCCAGGAAGTGTCCTTAAATGGAAGGGCCATGCCCTTCATCTCCCTCCTTCCTGTTGGTTGGTGGACTGCAGAGGTAATGGCTGGAGCTGGTGCAGCCATCCTGCGTCATGAAGTGCACTTGTGCTGAAGAGGGTAGGGCAACAAGATGATAGAAGCCTAGGTCTCTGGCAACTTTGTGAAACTACTAGAACAGCCTAGGGTGGTGTAATTCCAGTTTTATTTACCAAAAAAATATACTTCCATTGTGTTCAAGCCAGTGTTATTTTGGAGTTCCTACAAGTCTCTGCCAAACGTAATTCCAACAGGTAAAGAAGTAAAGGTAGAGCAATTCCATCCTAAATGCACAGCCCCTGAATTAATTACATTGGCTCTGGCTTTGGTTTGTGTGAGTCATCTTTCTGTTGTTGCCTCCCCCTAACAAGCTTTTCGTTAGCCCTTCTGCTTTTTATTTCTCTTAACCCCTGTGCTGACTGCCAGGATACACTACCGGAGCCCTTTTCATGAACGAAGGACTTGCTACCCCAGCTTCTGGGGGTGGTGTCAACAAAGAGCCTTTGGCTGTCAGCCCCCTGGGGGCAAACATCTCCCCTAAGCTCCCGTTTTTTCTCCATGTAGCAGCCATCAGGGACTGATTGATGCAGGGAGAGGGAAGCCTGGCCATCTCGGCCCAACTGAAGACCCCTCTGTGGGGCAGCCCCCGAGCTCCAGAGTTCCCCATGGCATCAGTTGAGGCTGGCATGGGGCACATGGCAGGTCAGTTTCTCTTCCCACCGGCTCCTGCTTCCTTCCCCTTCCTTCCACATGGGTCAATCTCAAGGGCCCTCCTTAGTTCTATTGTCCTCCACTTTGAACTGTGTCTCAGAGTTGGCTTCCTAGGCCTTCTAGACCCAACCTGCAATGATTCTGATTTCTCAGCCTACATCCCAGCCCTTCAGCCTCTCTTCTCCCCTCCCTCCGTCTCTTGACAACTATTTAGGGCCAATAACACCACGACCTAACATCATGTCCAACTAGCACTTCCCACAGTTAGCACTTACTATGAGCTTCCCTTGATCCTAATGGAAGCCTTTCAGTGGACTCTAAGCTAGAGTGTCCTCTGGCCTTCTCCAAAGTAACCCACAAGGAACTAACATGGATAAAGTGAGCCCTGAGTGCAAATTACAAAACCTGGGCTCTCCACTCACCTTTGCCTCCAGTGTGCTGTGTGACCTCAGATGGGCTGCTCAATCTCTCTGTGCTTCAGATACTTTAACCTGAAAGCAGAAACCAGTTTTGACTTTACAGGCCATTTTTGTTGCTAAACCAGGGGTTGGCAAACTCTGGCTAGTGGGCCAAGTCTGACCTGTCACCTGTTTTCGTAAATAAAGTTTTATTGGAATATGGCCCCACCCATAGGTTTCAACTTCAGCTCTGGGTGCTTTTGGGCTACAGTGGCCGAATTAAGTAACTGTGACAGAGACTGTCTGGCCTGGGAAACCTAAAATTTGTTATCTGGTCCTTTGCAGAAAAAGTTTGCTAGTCCCTAATCTAAAGAAATTAAGGTGTTACTGTATTTCTTGCCTCAAGAGCTAGAACTAGAATCTGCCCATTCATTCAACATTTATTGAGCACCTACTAGGTACAAGGCCCTATTGTAGACACTGGGGCAGTGGTAGTGAACAAAGCAGGGGTAACCCCCGCCCTCCCAGAGCCCATGTTCCAGTGGAGGAGATAAGCAGTAAACAAACTAATAAGTGTGTCATAAGTGCCATGGAGAAAATAAAACAAGGCATAGGAGAGAAGGGTGGGGGTAGGGAGGGCCTGAGATTTTCAACCTAATGGTAGAAGAGGGTTCCTCTGGTGTGGGTGGCATCAGAGTAGAGACCTGAAAAAAGCGAAACAACAGGCTGTACAGATACCCGAGGTAAAATCCTTCCAGCCCAGGGAGCAGCCAGTACAAAGGTCCTGAGGCAGGAATACAGCTGGTTTGTTAGAGATGCATAAGGAGGCCAGTGTGGCCTCACAGGGCACTCACAGGGGGCCATATCCTAGAGGGCCTTCCAGGGCATTGGAAGGACTCTGGTTTTTACTCTGAGAGAGAGGCGGTGTCACAGGAAAGCTCTGAGCAGAAGAGGGATGTGTCAGGCTTAGATTTAAGGATCCTTCCCTCCACTGTGTAGAAAACGGACTATAGAGGTCATGGGAGGGGGCAACAGCAGAGGGGCCAGGTGAGAGATGAGGGTAACTCAGACCAGGGAAGTGGAAGGGGAGGTGGGGAGAAGTGGGTGGATTTGGTGCATTTAGGGGACAGAGCCAATAAGCAAGCATGCTTGTTCTGAGAACAGGGCTGGGGATGGAATTACCTACTTTGGTCCTTTCCCATGCTCTTCCTCATGTGAGGATATTGTGCCCTAAAGCCATTTTCTAGATGCCTGGAGTGGTAGGAATTTATTCACCCCAGAAGCCTTCCCTGTCAGAAATTATCTATGTGAGTGTCACTGATGAGGGAGAAGGATCTCTCCCCACCACGGGAGATTTCAGCAGCCACTGGAGGTGACAGAATTTCCCCTGTCACCCCCCCTCCCTGTTTCATCACTGCAAAGTTCCTGTGGAATCCAGAGCTGGTTCGGAGGCAAAGAGCAGAAAGCGAGGGCTTTAAACTGAACTCAGACCTGTCCCTCCTCCACCCAGAGCCTTCCTGTGACACCCCGAGTGAGAAGGTGGGGTCTACGCTCCCTTCTGGAACCTGGGCTCACCTTCATGACTCACCAACAGCCCACAGAGCAGAGCCGAAGTGACACCACATGCCGTCCCGGGAGTGGTCAGAAAAGGCCATGTGGCTTCCACCCGGCTCTTGGAATGCTCACTCTTGGGGGATCCAGGCCCCCCAAGACACCATGCTGGAGGTTCCTTGCCTAAACGCCCCCATCAACAGTGTCAGCTGAGCTCGTGGCTGACCCCCCCATGGGTGCGTCACCTTGAACGTCCAGCCCAGTCGAGCCTTCAGATGAGTCCAGCCCCGGCTGAGACGTAACAGCATGAAGACTCCGAGCCAAAACTATTCGGCCAAGCCCCTCCCAATTTCCTAGTAAAGCTAGAAAGTTGGGGAAAAGTGGTTGTACTGTAAGAGTATTCGAAACACAGTTGATAATGGGACCCCACTGCAAAGGACCTGGTATGCTAGAACGGGTCACGCGTGGGCTTTGCTCCTCCAGGATAAGCCCCGTTCAACACCAGGGTGATGGGGCCCTTGGTATCCTGCACCCAAGGCAAAGTAAACATTGCTGGGGAGTTGACTCTTTCTGCAGTCAGGTCCTCTCTGTGGGTGGTGGCCTGGGGGGGTGGGTCCCAAACTAGAGAGAGTCACCCCCAGGGGCTAAGCAACGTCTGAAGCAAAACAGAGAATTGGGGGCCACGGAGTCCAATGAGGGAGAGATTTATGTGTCTTACTCTCCATCTGCAAAGCAAAACAAAAATAGCTGAAACGCTGGTTTTCTGCTTTATCGGCTCTGTGAATAAGCATATAAATTTCTATGACATTTCTGGAGGCTTGCTGAAGGGGAAAGAAGCCATCCCCCAGGACGTGGCCGACAGCAGTGGCAACATATGGTTTGCTGAGAACAGAGGCTGAGCGCTTTGTGTGTCGGTGGGCACTGAAAAAGGTGACTTTGTGGCTAATTCCAGATTCCAGGCAGAATTTTCACCTTTTTAAAGAAGTTTCCTTTTTTTTTTCATTAAAAAAAAAAGTCTTGCCTAAGCTAAGGCACCTGTCATGTCCGATGGCTCCACAGTAGGGAAGTGGGATTATGTGGGGCAAGCACAAGGAGGTCAGTCCCATCTCGGACGCCCTGGGGCCCCAGGCCGCCTTGGCAGTCCATGCCAGTCCTCTGGAAAGGGAAGCGAGCACCCCAGTGCCTCAGGTAGGAAGTTCAGAGAGACATCTCCAACCCCAACAGTCAGCCCGAGCCACAACCAACATCAGATCACCATCAACCCGCCAGGGAGACAAAGCCCACCCGCCTCCCGCCTGGAGGCAACAAGGGCACGGCTTGCGGTTTCATGGGGATGGGGAAGACCAGCAAACTATTCAGCTCCCTCTGGACTTAAATACCACAATTAGACTAATGCTTATGGCTCAAGCCAAACAGGGGCTTTGTCCCCCTTTAAGTTATAATTACGCCTTTCCCTGATGTGCATTATTACATTGGTTTCTTATCAGTCATTTACACTTTAGTATGACTGAATGTATTAGAACTGACCCTGAAAGTAAAGGAGAGAGAAAGAGAACATGAGGGCCCTGAGGTGGGGAGAGGGAGTTATGGCAAAGGATAGGCAAAGAGATTCGAGGAAGGAATAGAGAAGGAAAAGATGGCCTACAAACAAACCCAGATTTCTTTGTATTTTCATCCAGGACCCCACCCTGCTGTCAGGAGCCAGGCTGCCGAAGGGATAAAGTGGCAGGGAATACTCAGAAAATGAAATAGTGCATACAGAAACACTGTGTCTGGTGTGGAGAAACAAGCAGTCCTCTTTCTTTCTTTCCGGAGCCTATAATAGTGATAGAGCCCTTAGACATGTGCCTCTCTCCCCAGTGACACTCTGAGAGTCTTGAGACCAAGAATTCTGCCTGCCTCTCCTTTGTATCTTTAGGCAGCACAGATTTGTGAATGAGCAACACCGGAGGACTAGGGAGCAAATGGATGGGGTCACTGCCCGGTCCTGGACCAGGAATGGTGCACTCTGAAACACACACAGCCCTGGCCTGGGACAGAAGTCACAGCAGAAGTCACAGAAGCTGGGCCGGATCCTTTGGGCCATCCAAGCAAACAGACCAGGACATCTATGAGAACCTAGGTTAGCAGAAACAAGGATTCTGTTTATAGCCAGAGAAGCTCTTGTCCTCCATCGGCTCAGCTGTGGTCAGTGCAGGAAGGCATGAAGGAGCAAGCAGAATTCTAGAAAGCTCTTGGGTGGTAGGAACCAGGAAACTGGCAAATGGAGAGCAGGCTGTGGCAGGAACTCGATCATTCTGTGATTAGGCCAGGGGAAGGGGGGCGCAGAAGTAACACTAGTACGGTTAAAGCCTCCAACCTGCTCTTACTGACTCTCCAGCTACATTGGTCTGGGGGCGTCCAGTGGTGGAGCCCCGAAAGATGTGCCTGTCTCTTAACCCCCAGAATCCACGAATGTGAGCTTATTCAGGAAAAGGGTCTCGGCAGATGTAACTAAGAATCTTGAGAGAAGATCATTCTGGATGTTCTAAGTGACCCCCTAGATCCAACGCCAAGTGTCTTTGTAAAAGACACAGGGAGGAGGGACACACATGGAGAGAAAAGGCCACGTGATGTCAGAGACCGAGATTGGAGGGATGCGGCCATGAGCCAAGGAACCCTGGGAGCCACAAGAAGCCGGAAGACAGGAGGAAGGATCCTCCCCTAGAACCTTCCGAGGGAGTGCAGCCCGGCTGGACACCTTGATTTCAGACCGCTGGCCTCCAGAACTGAGAGATGATCTATTTCTGTCTTCGTGAGCCCCCCGGTATGTGGTAACTTCTTACATCGGGCCCAGGAAGCTAATACAACTGGTCTCATTGTTCCTCAAACAAGTCCCACCCACACTCCCACCTCGAAGCTTTTGCACCCACTGCTCCCTCAGCCTGCAACGTTCTCCCAGATGCCAGTGTGGCTTTCCCCCTCACCTCCCTCAGGTTTTGCTTTCTTAGGAAGGTCCCACTATACTGCTCCCATCTAAAAACACCACCCCACCCACTCCCATCTGCACGACCCACATCCCTGCTTGGCTTAACTCTTTCCTTAGCGTTTATCACCTTCCAACCTCCTAGAAGCAGAGCTCACCTACTCTGTTGATTGCCTGTGGTCTCGCCTCTGCTAGAAATGAAACTCTGCAAAGGTGAGGCTCATTTTCTGACTATTGTGTTCACAGTCGTTTCTGCAGCACTTAGGACAATGTCTGGCTCATAGTAGGCATTGGATAAATGTTTCTCATATAAGCGATTGATCTGAGCGCATTAAGAACAGTAAAGGAAATAATAATGCCTATTCCACTCTGCTTCATACAGAGCTGCCTGCTTTTATCAACATTGTGACGAAGAGGTGGGAGTGAGATTCAAACTCAGGCCCACCCAACTCTACAGCCCTGCCTTCTTTCAAGCACACGCACACACAAAGGCGTCCGCTCAGAAGTTGCCAAGAACATGGGACCTCGCATTGTGAGCGGGTCAGAGCTAATTATGAATCACGCAGTACGTGTTTAATGCTCAATATTGGGAGGCTGGCATCCGTGCATGTGTGTATGCATGCATGCTTGGTGTGTGTGTGTGTGTGTGTGTGTGTGTGTGTGTGTGTGTGTAATTAAGATTGAGGAGGCTTGTTCCCATTGACTATGATCGTTGCCAAAATCATTGTCTCTATTCTATAAGGATGTGACGTTCAGATTCATTCACAAACGCTATTTCAGCAAACACTGGAGGACGCTGACCTGCTCTCATCCCCTTGGCCCACACCACAGGCGGTGGGGGGTAACAGGGACAGGCTGAGGCTTGGTCCCTAATGACCCCAGCTTCTTTGCCCCCTGTGGAGGGCAACTCTGGGTCGTGCATCACCATCCTCCAAAAGACGCCCACCTGCTTCCAGGTCTTTCCTTTCTTCTCTGTCTTGCTTCTGGACCCCCTCATTGTGCTCCCCAAGATCTCCTCCCACATGCACGACTTGTACCCGCATCTTTGTCTCGGGGTCCACTCTGACACCATGTGAACTAGGACGCTTGCCTTGTGTAGCTGGAGATTTGGAGCCAAATAAGTCACAGTGAGGTGCCCAGAGTCACAGAATGATGTTCCCCACAACAGAGGAATCTGGAAAGTCGGCTCCCTCTGAAATGTGGTGCTCCCCCTGGCAATGTGCATCAGCCCTGTGAACTCTGGGGACACGCCAGAGGGGTGACATGTCACGAAGCTGTTTTCTGAAAACACCTTCCAGGGCTGTTGACAAGCCCAGCACAAAGTCGAGCTCATCCAGCTGCTGTGATTCGTCACTCCTCATTTCTGATCCTAGAAAGGATATGATGGCTCCCTGAGCCCCGGGTCCCACCCGAGCCTGCCAGTGGACATGGGTTCCACACTGGGGCTAACTTCTCCCCTGGTCACCAAGGTATGGCCCACAGGACCAGGATCTGTGACCTCCAAAGCCACCTGAAAGCACAGGGCGCAGGCCCCAAAGGTCCAGAGATGTGTCCCCGAAGCATTTCTGAGTGACAGTAGCCACCTGGCAATGAGACAAATGCCCCCCCCACTGGGGGCCATCCCTCAAAGATGAGGCTCTGTAGCAAGAGGAAGTTCTAGAATGATCAGTTTGGGTTTTTTGTTTTTTAAGGTATTAGAAACTTTTTAAAAGACTTTATTTATGTGTTTGAAAGACAGAGAGGGAACACAAGCAGGGGGAGGGGCAGAGAGAGAAGCAGCCTCCCCACGGACCAGGGAGCCAGATGCAGGGTTCCATCCCTGGACTCCAGGATCATGACCCGAGCCGAAGGCAGACACTTAACCGAATGAGCCACACAGGTCCCCCGAGTTTGTTTGTTTGTTTTTTTAAGATTGATTTCTTTTTAGAGAGAGAAAAAATAGCACTAGCAGGAGGGGCAGAAAGAGAGGGAGAGAGAATCTCGGGCAGACTCTATGCTGAGCTCAGAGCCTGACTCAGGGCTTGATCCCACGACCCTGAGATCATGATCTGAGCCGAAACCAAAAGTCAGGCGCTTAACCAAATGAGCCACCCAGGCACCCCTAGACTGTTGGGTTTTAATACCAGGTCTTATTAGCTTCAAATTATATCATTACCAATATTAAACCAAATAGACAGAGCAAGAAAAGATGGTGAAGAAATCATGTGTTGCCCCCGGAAAGCTCCAGGAAAAGGCCAACCAAGAAACAAACTGCGCTCGAGTCCCCAGAATCATTCCCTCTCCTCCGGGCCCGGTAGCTCTGGGCTGGCCGTACAGAAAACCACACCTTGCTGAGGCCAGAAGTTGAGCCAGAGGCCTGACGGACCCCACGTCCTCCTCACAAGCTTGGCTGAGCCTCTCAGGGACAGCAGGACTTGCCCAGGGCTAAATGCAATTACCACCAGGAGAGGCCTGATTCTCCCTTCCCTCTTTCCCCCAGGAGGCAAGGAATTTCTGCCCCTCCTGCAGTCACATCCTCCAAAGAAACTCTTGGGACCCCAGGAAAACGTGACCTCTGTGTCCTCTTGCCAGAAATCGTCCCCAGGAAGGGGCCACGAGGGCTGAAAAGTCTCCTCGGGCTTGTTCCCGGCAGGCTGGCAGACGTCTCCCTGCTCCATTCGAACCATTTGACTGTTTTCTTGCAGAATCCCAAGCTTTTCTCCTTTTGTTTAATTCATCAGGAGCCCGTGGCTGGTGGAACACTGGAAAAGATCAAAGGAAGAGGAAAGGGGCTCCCCGGAAGGCGCATCAAGCCTCTCTGGAAAGGCAACATCTTCTAATCCAGGAAAGAAAAATCCTGCACTTTAGGCAGTACTTAAAGATGGATATTCTGCATCTCCCGGGATTAGAAGGAGGAAAGTGAGAAATTGTTTATTTAAAAAAAAAGTGCCACCCAGAGCAGAAAGGGGCAAGGCACATTCTGCAACTCAGCGCTAAGTCAGAGGGCCCTACGACAGATATGAGATTTGGGTCTCCTCCAGGGGACCACTGCGCCACCCCAATCCCAACCCCTCACCAGGTTTTTCTGGGAGGTGGAGGAGACAAAAACAAAATAACTCGTTCATTACTTCATTCAACATATACTGAGCTGGGGCTACCCAGTGCCAGACCCTGGGGAATACAGAAGCAGCCTCTGCCCTCGAGGTATTCACCATCAAATCGAGCAGCCGTGCATTTAGCGAAGTCTCCTAGGTAAGTACGAGCTATGCTGGGAACACAGGAGATGTCGGGAGCCCTAATAAGGAAACTCGACCTTGTCTGGGAGAGTGTAGGAGTTCACTGGGTGCAGGGGGCATCAAGAATATTCCAGGCACACCTGGGGACCTCTGATGTAATGGACGGAGGCAATAGTCATCAACACAGAAGGAGAGCCTTCATAAAGGATGAAATCAGGAAAAATCAGACCGAGAAACTCTACAGGGCAAACAGTCTGGTTTTCCTCAACAAATCAGTTGCAGGACGGAAGGGCTTCTCTGTGACCCTTCTTTGGATTCCAAACTAAACAGTTAAAAAAAATTATGACATTTATGAAGCAATTGGAAATCACAACACTCGCCGGATATTTGCTACTATCAAGAAATTGTGAAAAATCTTTAGATGCGATAATGGCATTTCAATCACCTTTTTTAAACGTCCCCGTCTTTTACGAGTAAAATGATGTAATACTGCCATTTGCTTCAAAATAATAGGGTAGGGGGAAGGGGGCCAGGCAGGATAAGTCTGTGCCTTTCACAGATTGACCACCGGTGGGTAATCGTTACATTGAGCTGGTGGGTGCACGGAAATTCATTCGACAGTTTCTTTTCTGGTTTTGTGTGTATGTTTGAAATTTCCATGATTAAAAGTTGTTTGAGAGGCACCCTGGGGCAAACTTTATAGCCTACGCAAAGGCCCCCAAGCAGGAAGGAGCCTGCATATTTATGGGGGGGGGGGCTGGAGGAGGAGCGAGCTACATAGCTTAGGGCCTTGGGCCCCAAACTTGCTCACTTGGGCCTTGAGAGCTCCTTGGACCCTCTGGGTGAATACAGTGCCAAGAAGCCGACTGCTCCTTACAGAGCGAAGGAGGGCGGAAGCAGGCAATGGACACACAGCGTAAGTACCTCTTGAATAATTAACAAAGGGGTCCCTCTGTGTTGGAGGTGGTCTAGTCATTTGCGGTGATTTCTAAGTTGAGAGGCGGTCATAAAGCTGTGTCAACCCAATGTAGTCTCGTCTTCAAAAAGGAAAGTAAAGATGGGGAAACCCATCGTTTCCTATGGGCACTGTAAAAATTGCCACGAACTGGATGTCTTAAAACAGCAGAAATTTAAAGGAAAAAAAAAAAAAAACCCTGCAGAAATGTATTCTCTCCTCTCCTGGAGGCTAGAAGTCTGCAATCCAGGTGCCAGGCTCTCTCTCTCTGTCTGTCTATCTGAAGGCTCTGAGAAGACTACTTCCTTGTGTCTCTCCAGCTTCCAGTGGCGACCAGCACGTCCTGGGGTCCCTTGCCGCATAGACACACCACTCTCATGTCCGCCTGCACCTTAACAGGGCTCTCTTCTGCTCCTCTCTGCATCTCTTTCTCTTTCTAAGGACACCAGTCATTCCATTTAAGGGCTACCTTCATCTTGTATGACCTCATCCTACCTGGATTACATCCCCAAAGATTCTACCTCCAAAGAAAGTCACATTTGTAGGTACCGGGAGTTAGGACTTCAACACAACTTTTGGGGGACACAGTTCAACCCACAACATGCTGTTCGCCAAGGGGACCCTGGAGCTGGACGTAAAGGGGTCCATTTGGATCTGCCACTGACCCCACAGGGGCTTCCCCCTCTCCCAAAGTCATGGGGTCCCGGGGCACTGTAGCCCTGGAATGTTCAGCTAGACCAGCTCTGCAGACTATCTGATCTGTTGTCAGCCCCTGGGGGATGCAGCCTGGCAAAGGTTTCGCTAGTACTCTGGGAAGGTCAGAGAACTGTAAAGCCCCAAGATGCACGGAGCGTGGGTTACAAGTTGGCAGGGTTAGTCTTTCGAGCAGACACCCAGGTCTCATAGCCAGCCCAGAAAGACGGCATCATTCTGGCAAATTCGATGCCAGCCCAGAAGTACAGCGTGGACCCCAGGAGACAGCCAGCGGGGTGGGAATGAGTCCCAGTTAGGAAACTACCAAGAGACGGGGACTTCCCTTCAAATGCACTGACTGAAATCTTGCCAAGCACGGAGCGCTGCATCCTGCTGACGGCCGAGCGCAAGGTCAGGTTTGCGCAAGGTCAGGTTTGCCGGGCACAATAGTAGCCGGCCCTCCAAAACGTCTAGGTCATTGTTTTCTCCAGAAGGAGGTTCATATAACCCAGATTTGCTCCTCCCCTGCTGGCCAACCCAGGACTATTAAGCCGCCAAACCCTTAGAACATCCGGAACATCCCAGTGTGCGCCTGTGAGCCCACGGCGCTAGTGTCACGCTGTTCCTTCCAGGCTCCTCAGTGACTTTATCCACCTTGTTGGCTGGGGCGCATGATCAAGGGCAAGTCGTCATCCTGGCCTCGGGAGCGGCAGTCACGCCCGGGCCAAGGGACAGTCCCAAATGCAGCCAGGCACCCAGGACAAAGGCCTCTCCAAAGTTAGCCTCAAAATGTAGTTCAATTTTTTTCTTTGTTGTGAGTAGAATCATGTCTCCCCCACTCCTCGAAATCTATGTTAAGGTCCTAACCCCAGGCTCCTGTGAGGGTGACATGATTGGAAAGTAGGGTCTTTGCCCATGTGATCAAGTGAAGATGAAGTGATACTAGATTAGGAGGGAGTCCAGGGACTGCTGTCCCTACCAGAAGAGAGAAATTTAAGCACAGAGTCACAGAGAAGAAGCCACGTAACGATGAAGGCAGAGAGTGGAGTGATGTGTCCATGAGCCAAGGATGATAAGGATTGCCACCGGAAGATGGAAGAAAGGCCTAGAACAGGTTCTCCCTCTGAGTCTCCAGGAGGAAGTGCCCAGCTGACACCTTGATTTCAGACTCCTAGCCTCTAGAACTGTGAGACCGCACATTTCTGTTGCTGGGAGCCACACAATCCATGCTGACTTATTACAGCGGCCACAGGACCCTTGCATACCCTCACAGCCCCATCAAAGTGATTTTAGCAGGAGAATATCTCACTGCTCCCAGGACTTTTCTGATTCCTCTTACAGAAGTTTACTATAGTCACACATGTGCATGCGCATGCACATACACACAGACACACACACACACACACACACACACACACACGAGTCCCCACTTAGGCCCTGGAATGGCGTGCTCATTTGATAAGCCAAATGGATGGCATCCCCTGGTGGCTCAGCCAGGCTCCTCTCCCAGGCACTGCCTGGCTAAGGGCCACCACCAGCCTTAGAGGCTTAGGAAGGGATGGCTTCTTTTTCCTTCCTGTTTAACAGAGGCTTCCTCCTGTGCTAGAGGGTGTGCGGCGAGGAGAGGAAAGACAGAATGTGTTCTGACGTAATGGTGCTGTTATAAGATAGCATCCTGGACCTAGCCCTCTGTCAAAGCCACTTGCTCTTCCGTAGGAACCTGGACGGGCCCTCAGAGGCTCTGGCTGCATTTTCGGTGATGGGGCATGGTGGCATACTTGCTGCCCTCAGTAGGACCCACTCCACACAGACATTTAGCTAGCGTTCCCCTCCCCTCTGACAGAAACTGTTGCCTTAGTCTGGGTTCCTCCAGAAGGATACAGAGACCAGAATTCTAGGGCAAGTGGTTTATTCCATTGAGGACCCTGGGAAACACGAGCGGGGGAGGGAGGGGAGCACATACAGATGGTGGCGCCCTAAGCAGGTCACTGCCATGGGCAACCGGGTCCATCCCACGGGGTGGGAGTGGGGTGGGTTGCAGAGCACACACATCAAGGGCCACCCCCCCCAAGACAGGAAATGGGTTCCCCGCCAAACCCCACCGGGTACTGGTTGCGCACTGTTCCCAAGGTACAGTAGCTCCCTGGCCCTTTGGGACTGCCCAGCCAGGACCGAAGCGCACTTCTAGGTCAAGAGTGTACCCTCGGGCAGAAAGGTCTAGGCTTATAAGAGTTAAGTAGCTGTGGAGGAATGGAGGCCCTGGGCTGCAGCCCTCTTAACTGAATCCCTTGTAGAGATAACCCCAGGGGAGGTCAGCATTCCTACCCTGGTTGGCCATCCGGTGCTTGAGATGTGCTGTCCGAAATGCAGAAGCAGCGCGCTCGCTCTCTCTCTTTCTCAGTCTGCCCCCTCCACTCTCCCCCTCTCCCTCAGGCAAACAGCCCTGACCTCTAAGAGAAGAAAGGCGTTGTGTCAGATTCCGGTCCATGGACCCAGATCACAGCTGGGGTCAAGGATCTTGGAGCTCACCAAATGGAGCGCATGCGTCATTCTCGCTCGGCTCTCAGTGCCCTCCCTGCCACACGCACCTGAACCCTCTTTCTTGTGAGGGGTTGGGCTCCTAGCAAGGGAACAGCTCTCTGCAAAGAAATCTGCTCACAGGAAACCCAGTGTCCCCTGTCTTCCCCCTTTCATAGCCTTCTCTGGGTTTAAAGTCCTTTAATCTGTTCTTTGATATTGCCTTTGAAAAATCTGCATTTTGGTCTCCGGTTGGAATTTCCTAGCTATTGTCTTTGGCGCCCCAGGCAAAATGTGCAGTTTAATGGCCTGCCCAGGGACTCAGCCACCACCGGCCAGCAGCCCCACTCCTATCCCTCCCTGGGCTCTGCGACAGGGGAGGGTGCCTGCCCTCCTCCTCACCTCGGAACCAGGTCCGACCAGGCAGCCCACTGGTACCCCATTTGGCAGCATCAAACCTTTCAGGAGACCAGCTTCCCTCCGTCAACCTGCAATATGGTCTCTCTGTAAGCCTCAGCCCAAGTTCAAAGGGCCAGCTTCAAAGACTACAGTGGCTTGCATGGTGCCCTGCCCGAAAGATAGGCCCCCTCAGAACCTGTGAATGTGACCTTATTTGGAAAAAGGGTTTTTGCGGAACGCATCAAATTAAGGATCTCGAGGTAAGATCATCCTGGATTACAGTGGCCCCTCAATCCAATGACAAGAGTCCTTAGAAGAGAAGTGAAGAAGACACAGAGAAGAGGACACGAAGGCGGAGGCAGAGAAGGGAGGGGCGCGTCTACGAGCGAAGGAAAGCCAAGGACCGCTGGCAGCCTCCAAAAGCTAGGAAGGAGGCACGGAACACCTTCTCCCCCGAAGTCTCCAGAAGGAATCCCTGGATTTCAGATGTCCAGCCTCCAGAACTGGGAAAGGATCCTTTGAAACCACTAGCTCCTGTGACTTTGTTACAGCAGCCTGGGAAATTAATGGAAAACCAACCGGGCTGTCTGCCCCTGCCCTTCCCAACTGCGGCCAAGACAAAGCTACGTGTTCCCCAAACCCTTCTTTAGCTACCAGTTGGGCAGATAGGAATGCCACACTTCCCAGAAGCCTTTGCAGTTAGGTGGGGCCAATGACTGGGTTCTGAGCAGTAAAATGTGGACAGACTGAGACCTGGTTTTTAAAACTACCCATGCAGTCCTCTGCATTCTCTCCTGTCCCTTCTCTGCCCAGTAGCTGGGAAGGACCCAATGGAGGACTTTGAGGTTCTAGAAGATAAAAGAACCAGAAGAGGGAAGGAGCCTGGGTTCCTGAATCACCTCATGGAAAGCTACATGTGAAACACACCGGTATTTGAGCATTACTTGCTAGAGCAACCAACCTTCCTTGTGTAGTACATACTTCCGTTATCTTAGTTTTATCTGAAAAGAGCTATTTGAGGAAGAGCAGTGTGGACACTGTTGACCCTTCACTTTCTATTTCATGCCTACATTCATAATGATTAATATCCCCGTCTTGGCTTCCTCACTAGACTATATACTCCCTGAAGGCAAATTACATGCCTGAGGAATGGTCGTATCCTCTGCAGGCGTAACACCGTTCCATGCATGCCAGACACGGTCCATCTTCAGTTGTTGGGTAAACCCGATAATCCTTGCTGGCTTTTATTGCACAAATACTATGAATTCTGTACGTCCTAAAAAGTATTTAACCCACACAATAACGTCATGGGGGAGTTGTTCTTATTAGCAACAATGGAAGAAATGAAGGATCTGGAAAGTTAAGTGACGTCCCCAAGGCCACACAGCCAGGAAAGGACAGATGGGGGATAGAAACCAAGGCTGTCTGGCTCCTCACCCCCACTGCCTCTGCCTGGACACACCCCAATCCTCTCTCCAATTTTCAGGATCCCTAAAATAAAAGCCATCCCAACCCAAATGCCTACTGCCATTTTCCCCGAAGAAAGCTTTGTGTTCACCCAAGCCGCTGAAGCCAGGGTTCAGGGCTTCCCCTTCACAGTGGCTGAGCTTGGCCCGCGGACCTCCCCATCCCCCGGTGCCCCCAACCACACAGCAGCTGCAACAGGAAGTCTTCCCGGCATGCCTCATCTGGCCAGGCAGCTCCAGCCGCCGCCTGCGTCCTCCAGGCCACCCCAGGCCACCTTGGGACTGCAGAGGAAGGCCCACCAAGGCGCACGGGTGTGGTCCCTGGGTCCCCGTCCAAAACCACCCACAGCCTTCCCAAGGCCAGCTCTGCATTCTGCTACTGTGATAACATAAACCCATCAAGAGAAAAAAGCGAGCATGAGATTATGGACTACGTGCACGTGTGCACGCCCGTGCATGTGCGCACATGTGTGCGTGTCCGTGTGTGTGTGTGTGTGTGTGTGTGTGTATGAAGAGATTTGCTTGGAAACACCAAACCCTCACCAAAGATGTTCCCAGCCCTCATTTGTACACACAGTCTTCAAACATCAAAGTGTTTGTTAAGTGTAAATATTTTTATTCACTCCCCTCCTTCTTTTCCCTCCCCTCTTCCATCCTGGCTTGGAGCTCAGCAGATGCCAGGAGACCCCTCTGAGTCAGAGCCAGCAGGGATGGTTTGGGAAAAGGGCACTTCCCGGTCCCAGCGGGCAGCCGGCAGCTGTGCCTGACAGCCGCCCTGGACTCGGCTCCCAGCCACTGGCTCCTCTCTTGGCGCCTGTTTCCATAGGAACGGGCAGGCCAGGGATTGGCGGCCTGGGGAGCGTTACCCACGCTGGCTGCTTGCAAGTGGTCCCTCCGTGGACCTCTCCTCGCCTGCCCAGCCTGGGCCCCGGCCTGCCCTGGAAAAGGACCAGGAGCCTGGAGAAGTGCCCAAATACAGGGGAGCTGGGGGGAACCCCCAGAACACCCCGAAATTCCAAGGCACAGAGAGTCTGAGATGACACCTTGCATGGAGCCTGCTTTACCCCCAACCCCTTGCCCTCCCCTCTGCCCGGGTACTTGATAGCGTGCCCGGTTCATCTTTCCCACAGGGCCCGCCAGCCTGGTGGAGGGCACAGAGCCTATTCAGAGAGCTTGTCGGGCCATGCAGGACTGCCACTCATTCCCCTCCAGAAAAAACCCCCTCATGAAGCACCTCTCTGCTCCATGGTCCCCTGTGCCCTGCAGATCCAGCTGCACTGCGCCCTGTGCTGTACATCTCTCCTAATTAAACAGAGAGCCGACAGAGGGCCTTTCTGAGTCCCCAGAGTCACGGCCACGATGGCCACGATGGCATTTGCGTCTTCTCCACCAAATTAAGAAAAAGGAAAAGGTTCTAGGTTCTCTGATGGCCGGTCTGGTCCTGGCTGTTGCCTTTGAACCCCAGTCTCGCGTCCTAGATCTTTTTGCCATTACCAGGCTGGTCTGCCGCCTCCTTAAGCCTCCCCTCAATAGAGCCTCCTGGAGTGGGTGGCCCACCAATCCCTGATCTGCAAAGTTCTAAGGGCACTCGGGGAGAAGCTGGGGTTTTGCTGATGGGCCCGAGGAGTCTGAAGGCCCCTGCTCAGAGCTAGAGGTGGAAATGCCAACCCATCAGCAGGAACTAACCAGCTCTTAAAGCAAGAGGACACTCAGGACTATTGATCAGAACGCACAGTCTACATCTATAATTAGATCCAGAAAGCTGCTTGTGCATCAGAAAGAGTGAGAAAGACATGACCGTGGCTCCGTGAAAGCCAGATACGCATCAGGATTGCACAAAACAAACAAAAACACCATGGCTGAAAATGCCGCGTGCTGTTCCTCCCTCCCTCTACAAGGTTCCCTGTGAGTCACACACTTCAGCCCTATGAGTGGCCAGATTTCATGGACCCCTGTACACAAAGCAGCAGCAACTGACTCGGAGGTGGGGGAGGTCATGGCGGTCAGCCCTCCCATCGCCGCAATGGCCGTGACCTCCCAGACCAGGGCAGCCCCGCACCTGGTGCCCCTGAAGCCCTGAGGAACCAAAGCTGCCTTGGAGAAGTTTCAGTTTGCTTTTTGCATTATTAAAAGTAGCAGAAAAAGATTCGGTTTCTGGGCATTTTGTGGCGCGTGCGTTTGTTCTTTCGGATAATGAATCCGATTTGGGAACTGCAGCTAAAATGGGGAGGGGGGAGGGGGGAGTCCATTAGAAAGAAATACTGTTTGTTGGGGCTGTGGAATGCTGGTGGCAAATTGCCCTTCCTAAGTGCTGTTTTTTTGAAAACTCATTCCTGTGGTAGGAAAATAAAGCAGATTTCAAACACTTAAGAGATCATTTTCAGAATGGTCTAGATGCACGCTGGTGTGCTGGCGCATTTGCCTTTCATTGTTTTTTAATCACTATTTTGTCAAGTTTAATTGCTGCCATGCTAAAAACCCAAACGGGAGCGAAACAAAATAGGGGATATCTATCATTGGTGAGAGCATTTTGATGAAATCTATATGCATTTGCATCTTCTCTGCAGAATTAAGAAAGAGGAAAATAGAAAAGGTTTTCTCCGTTGCCGGTGGAAGGATCTTTTCAGTCGTGGGCCTGGGTGGGGAAGTCCCCAGAAGAGCAAGCAAACTGGGCAGCTTCCCGCATATCGGCTCAGCCTTCTCTGAACTTGCTCAGACTGGGCTTTTCTTGCCTGGATTCTCCTTCTAGGGATATCAGGAATTCTTCCAAGTTCTTGCCGGCCAGTGGGAGCCTTGAAGGCAGAGAGAGTCTTTGCTTCAGCCATGCACACTGACCCCAGGTCTCTGAAGCTCGTGACCCACACACGGAGGCGTTACTCAGAGAACCTTCACGAAGGTACTCTGCCCAGCTGCTCCGGAGTGTGGTGAGCTGAGAGCCTCCAGCTGTTAGCCTTGGCAGACTAGGCCACGTCTTTGGAGCCGAGGTCACGTCCTTCTCAGAGCGGCCCCCGCCAATAGCTGAGCAAGGTGGCGGCACTTGGACTGACCCTTTGGCCCCAACGCCACCAGGCACACTTTGCTCGGGGTACCTCCTGCTGCTGCCCCCTGCCCCATCCCGCCTCCCCCTTTCTTTCATGGGCGCTTCTCCTGGTTTATTATTTTGTGTTCCTTTCCATACAGTCCTGCCTGTGTGGGGAGGAGGGATTAGTCAGCTTTCAAAAATCACTATCTCAGCCCCTGCTCCCTGGAGCACTCCACCTGAGACCACCCTTTTGGCTGCAAGATGGCTTTTTAGAGCTCAACAGACCACCCTGGAGGTCTATTTGGTGATTATTTAATGCAAATCTATCAGGCGCCTTGCTGAGAACTGGGAACGCCAGGGAGTTTCAGCAGCCAAGGGGAAGCACAGGACCAGCTCTTCTGAACGATTGAGGGTGAACCCTTGGTGATGGTGGGGAGCTCTTCCAAAAGGGGGTCCCCAAGTGGTCAATGCAGGCCTAGCATCTGGCAATTCGAAGGAGCAGCTCAAGGAATCCATGGTCCCCAGGCTCAGCTACTGTGGGATTAGGGCCTGTTCCCAACAGGTTGTGGCTTGTTACCACTGGAAGGTTTATTCCGCCCTCGGCTCTCCAAGTAGACTGCCCATCAGCTCCTCGAAGGTCACGACACGCCTGTCTTGCTCACCACTCTGTCAACGGACTCTAGAACTCAGCATGGCACGTGCTTATTGCTCAGTGAGTACTTGATGAATGAATGACTGATCGTGCCTCCTAGTCATCAGTTCATTATGATTCCCCCCCCCCCCGCTGCCTTGAGGACAGGGTCCAAAGCCCTATGCGTGGTAGACAAGAATATTTAAGGTCTGGCTTCCAGGCACGGTCCTGCCAGCCAGATTTCAGACAGCTGGCCAAGCCCCGCCTTCACTCAGAAGCAGCTGCTTCCACTACTTACTTTTGGGGCAGGCCCGTGCCTGCTTATGCTGAGAAGACTGCCCCATGCCTTTTCCTCCTTCCTCTGCCCCGGATCCAACCCCCAGATGACAGGACCCCCAAGGGCCATGCCAGTATAGGATGTCTAAATCCCAGGGCTCCAGGCAAAAAGTAGTGAAGAGAACAACTCCTAGGCCAACTCCCAGGAGGACGAGCTCTCATACCATGCTGAACGGACACCTGGTGCTCTAACACGCGACACACTACAGTCCAGACACCATTCTCAACATTTCGTATGTGTTAACTACTAGGGGCCCTGTACCCCTTCCGCGAGGGAGATGGTACTCGTACCTCCGCTGCAAGGTGAGCGTGCTGAAGCATGGACAGGTTCCCAACTGGCCCGAGGTCACTACCAATGGTGGAGCTGGGATTGGCCCCCACGCAAGCTGACTCCCAATCCTATGCTATGACCAGGTATCCTGTCTCCCCGCCTGTGTGACTTGTGGCTATCCTCAGGCCTGGCTCACGGAAGGGGTTCTGAGCCAGCCGGGGCCATTGGGATAAAAGCACCACAAGACCTGGGGCACCCAGCTGGCCCCTTCTGCCCTCACCAATGGGGGGAACAACGAATAGCCTCCCCACTGCCCACCCCTCCTCCCTCATCTTCCTCCCCTCCCCCCCACATTTCCTGATACTGTGTCCCGCCTGTCCCTCTCCCAGCCACCCCCCAGCCCTTGCCACTGCATTTGGGAGCCCTATGACAACTCTGGGGTCCCAGCTAAGGCAGCGGCCCTGGCAGGGCTGGGGGTGGGGTCTCCCGTGAGAGGTCTGCCCTTGTCCTGTGAATAACCTCCTGCCCGATGGCACGCGATGTTATGGAGCAGAGGAAAATCACCACAACGGGCAAAGAGAGAGGGATGCTGTTGAAGAGAGGAAGAAAACTGTGTTCTATTTTTGGAAGAAGGGGGTCCCGCCTTTTCACTTTGCAGCATGCCTGGCAAATTACGTAGCCTGCTCTGACCCCGGAAATGGGAGGATGCCCTGAGATAGAGGAGGTCAAGCAGGTGGTTGAAAGGGGAAGTTGTTAGCATGTGAATTATCCCCCCCAGCGCAGCAGGTGAACTCAGGTGTCTGGACCGGATGTGGGTGGGGTGTCCACAGGGGCTGCGGCTGGGGGTCTCCCCCTTCTTGAAGCAGCTGTATTAAAAACCTTTATGCTACCTTCCCGTGGCTGGATGCATGTTGGTGTCCACCAACCGGATTCTGAGTCCTAGCAGCCCATCTGAGCAGGACTTGGAATTCTCTGCGAGGCCCAGGGTGGAGCCTGAGGGTCCGTGTTTCTAACAGGTTCCTTCGCGGTGCTGGTGCAGCTTTCGTAGAAGGGTCCGAGAGGGAAGATGCTAGCTCTGCCTGCGTTCATCTCCCATGACTTGGTTCTTATCAACCTCAGCCTCTCCACAGCAGGGGCAGAAAGCTGTTGCTTATGCCTTTGTTTGGTGACATTTTGGAAGCAGGTCACCTCCCAGGCCACTGGCCAGTCTTTGACTTGGTCGTCCTTAGGCAAGTGGTCCATTCGCCCTCAGTCCAGTCGGCACAAGTAAGGGTGACAACATCCCGAGGCACTGGCCTGGAGACATCTCAGAAGAGATCTTCTGGGACCTGGAACGCCAGATTCTCTCGAGAGAGAGGCCGTGAGGGTGGCAGGAATTCTGAGCCTTGGTCTTGCTAGTAGTCTCAACAACTGATGTCAAAAGGATTGGAAAACTGAAACATGGTCTTTGAATATTGAGATGCAGGCGTTTTGGGGACTCAGAAGGCATGAGCAGGATGGGCAGTAGAATAAAGCAATTCTACAGGTATTCAGGGCTCAAACCAACGCACTGATTTAAGAAGGGACTTCCTCAAACTCTCCAAAGTTAGCTAAGAATTTAGCTGGCTAGGCAACTCAAAGGACACTAGTGGTCCTAACCCATATCTGTTGCAAGGAGATTGTAGAAATGCCTAATGTGGGCTTGTTCAGGTTCAAGCATTCTACTTGACAAAGTGTATCAGTCAGCTATTTCTGTAACAATGCTGCGTAACAAATCATCCCCAAACTCAGTAGTTTACCAGACAAACCTTTATTGATCTTGCTTCTAGGTCTACAGGTCATCCGGGGAAGTTCCACTTCCGGCTCCCGAGAGGGTTGGGAGCTGGGGAGGGGGGGTTCCACATATGCTTTCACTCTCCTTGGACCCATGGCTAGTTGGGATGGACCTGTAGATAACAGAAGTACAAAGGGTTTGAAAAGAAACAGAAGCCTAACCTCCTGCTGCTCCTTCCTACATGTGACTGAACGAAGTAGGCCACGTGGCTAAGTCCAGCATGGGCTTACCAAGACACAGGGAAGCATACAGGTGCCTAATCCCATGAAGGGTACCAAAAGGTCACACGACAGCCTCCTGCTTTGAAGAATGATTGTCTGATCCTTATGATGGTAACTCACACAGTGATTATCATATCGAGTGCACACTTCTCACTAATTTCTTCCATCTTCACTATTTTGTTATTAAATGTAGAATTAACTAAGCATTGAGTGTCCTATGTATGTTTTGTTCTTGGAACACAGTGTTAAGGGCACGCTGAGTATTACTTATGAAGCAGATGAATTGGAGGGCCACACTGGAGAGTAATTAATGATAAGAAAATTCCTCATTAGGTTGTGTTATGATGACTGATGACAACTACTGAGATTATTTTATCCATTTTAATAGGATTTTTGTATTGTTTTAGCCTAACATGGTTTTAGTTCAGGGACTCAGAAATGCCCCGATTTTTTTTTCTCCTTTGGTAACTATGACTTAGACCAATGAGAAGTCACCCTATGAGGTTTTCCAAGAATAGAATTCTTATATAAGACAGTGGAAGGCAGTATAGGTGGCTGGCAATTGAGTGGGAGGAGGGGGAGGAAGTCAACTCATAAAGGGGCAGAAGCCCAGATAAGCTCATGACTCCTGACTTGCAGACGGCCCAGCAAAAGTGAAATCGAACACTGTTCTTACAGGAACATGCCCGCCCCCTGACCTCATCCTGGGCTGGATGGAAGGCGTTTTGCAACTTCTCTGTCAGGACCCCTGCCCTCCCCCCCATAAGTCTCCTACCTCCCAGTGGCCCAGCTCATGTAGGTTAGAAAGCAGCCCTCCCCACCCTCCCCACCAGCTCTCCACTCGTGTAGTCTCCCTTGCATCTGAGTGGGTGCTGGAGCCTGTGGTGAGCAAGCATCAGGAGTTTAGAGTCCTTAGTTACTGGGACCATTTGGACGGACTTCATGTCAGACAGCCGCCAAGAGGCACAATGAGTAACACAGTGGTTAGAGGCCAGGCTTTAGAGTCAAATACAGGGGAGTTCAATTCTTGGCTTCGCCACTTACTAGCTGGGACCTACAGCAGGTTGTTGAACACTTTGGGCCTCAGTTTTGTCATCTGTAGAGTGGGCATAATAACACTATACCCATGCGTGCACATACACACACACAAACACGCACACGCACACACAGTTGTTGGTAATATCCAATGCGACACACTTTAGAGAAAGGTCGGCCCTGCTCTTGGCACTTGGCTTTGACTCAATAGACAGGAGCTAATGTGGGTCCACAACCCCTTAGCCAAATCACAGGGATGGACAGCTTCACAACTCTGCATTTGTCATTTTTTAGAAAGATCTTATGGTGTATTCGCCATATAGTACATGAAACCCCATCCCTCACAACACACTAACATTCCTTGCAGCAAAATGTATGAATATTCACATTCCCTGGGACAGAATAAGGCTTTAAACATGTGTTCAGGCCAGGTTTGGCCATCAAATGAGTTTTTGCCAAACCTTTGTGTTCGGAGCTCTGGGGACGTTAGTACTGTGGCTAAATGGGTCTATTAGCAAGTTACGAGCATTCAGACCACAAGAGAGGAGACAGAGGCCGGCGGAGCAGGGAAGGTGTGGGGAGGCAGTGGGGGTTGCCCAGAGGCCTCTTCTGTTTGGGCTTAACACCCACCCTCCAGGGGCAGAGAGAGGATGAAGGCGAGGCAGAAACCCGCCGCCAGGCAGAGGATGGTGGGAAAGGAAGACAGACTGTTCCTGCATTTTGAGTAGCATCATTTGGCTCCCCAGAGGCCTAGAAAATATTCATTCCCAGACCCCCTCTATCAGCCACTGAATAGCTGAATAAATGGATGCAAGGCAATGAATAAATAAACAAACAGAGAGGAGAGCGGCTGGGTCCACACCCTGAGAAGAGGTAGAGGAGGCAGACCCCCTTTCTCTTTTTTTAAGATTTTATTTATTTATTTGACAGAGAGAGATCACAAGCAGGCAGAGAGGCAGGCAGAGAGAGAGGAGGAAGCAGGCTCCCCGCTGAGCAGAGAGCCCCATGTGGGACTCGATCCCAGGACCCTGAGATCATGACCTGAGCCAAAGGCAGAAGCTTAACCCTCTAAGTCACCCAGGCACCCAGACACTCCTTTCTCCCAGGCATTCCAGAAGATGCTTCGAAGGACCACTAGTGATGCCCAGGCTGAAGTGCTCACCTGGCCACCAGCCGTGGGCCAGACAGGAGCAGAGCCAGGATAGGATGAACCCTTTGCCAAGGACATTGGCATTTGTGGGGAGCAATCTGGCCCTTTCTCTTAGGACTTTCATAAGCCCCAGGAAGCAGATAATTCTATTATCCTGGGTTTTGTTCTCAGGTTCCTGATGGCAGCCTCTGGTGGATCGTTAGTAGCAACACCGAGTGTGTGTGTGTGTGTGTGTGTGTGTGTGTGTACGCCGCGCGTACACGCATGTTGCCTATGTAACAACAGAGACACACAGAGAAAACAATGGTTTTCTTTGAGCCCCAAAGGGAGCAGCCCCGGTGCTCGGGAGCTGAGCTGAGGGAGAGAGAGTTGCATGTTCTCCTCCCCGTGTCTTTTCTTATTTTGCATTTCTCATTACACTCGCATGTCATGGGGCTGCTGGCTGATTTATAATTTATTGGTTTAGTGTCTTGCGGCAGGGAAAGGATGCTACGCTATATTTTTCAGGGACACTCAATTCAACTTTGGTGAAGCAGCCAGGGCCACAGCTGTGACGGACACAGAAGAAAGATGGGTGAGAGGAGGCAGCCGGCGAGCCCTGCATGGCTGGGCAGATCATGGCCCACTCCATCCGCCACCCCAAGGTGATGGCCTGCCCTGGCTTTTGGTTGAAGTCGGGGGTTTTCTACTCCGATTTCAGAAATTTCATCTCAAGCAGGCATGTAAAATGCATCAGCAAATCGAAGCACTCGGTGGGCTCCAAGGACCTGTTGTGGTCCTGCCTTCCAGGGCCTTCCATGGCCGATCCTAAGACAAGGATTCATGGGAGAGGGATTTCATGAAGAAATGCCACCAGCAAAAGAAAAAAAAGAAAAAGAAAAAAATAAATGCCACCAGCAGAAAGAGGTAAAGGAGTCGATTAATTCGCTAGGGCCTCTGTCACAAAGAACCACATGCCGAGGGCCTTAAACAACAGAAATACACTGTCTCGTGGTTCTGGAGGCCAGAGTCCAAGATCAAGGTGTGGAAGGTTGGTTCCTTCTGAGGTCCATGAGGGGGCCGCCTGTTCCAGGCCTCTCCCCGAGTTTTTTGTGGTCTGCTGGAGGCCTTGGATGTCCGTCCACTTGTAGAATCGTCACCCCCAAGTCTGCCTTCATGTTCATGTGCTGTTTTCCCTGCATGCATGCCTGTGTCCAAATTTCATCTTTTTATAAGGACTCTGGCCATATTGGACCAAGATCCCTGAAATGACACCATTTAAACCTGCTTACCTCTCTAAATATCTGCTCTCCCTATAAGGTCTCATTCTGATACTGGGATTAAGACTTCAATGTATGAATTTGGGGGACAGGGGCAGTCACAATGTAACCCTAACGGGAGGAGGGGAAGTGAAGAAGGAAGGAGATCAAGGCGGGGTGAAGTGCCACAGAAAGTGCCCCAGCAGGGAACTTGGGCTCAACACTGCAAGGCATTCCTGGGGACCAGGTCACCTTCAGAGGTGCCTGACTGACCTGAAAACAAAGGAGTCAGAGTATCTGTGAAAGGAAAGCCCCAGAAAGCCATCAGTTCCTAGGCACCCCCAGTCCTCCCTGAGCCTAGACCCCAAGGATGCCGGCTGCCGGGCAACAAGGCCCCTGGAAGTCGGTGCCCACGGGAGCAGAAGAAAGATTTCGAGGAGCCATGGGTAGCACTGGCAGCATCTATCATGAGCCTTCCAATACCTTCTCTGCCAGAGGTCACTCCCTGCCTCTTTGTTACGCTGCCTCCCGCAGAGGGTGGACACGCGCACCCCAGGGCCTGGAGGGGAGATATTCGCACCCAGAAAAGCCTAGATCGATAATGAAAAGCCAGTTGTTTTTGTTAGGTTTTCACCAGCAGTGGCTTGGGGGCAGGCAGGGCGGGAATCAACGCACAGACAGACAAGAGGAATGGCTGTTCTGATGTCGAACAGGAAGAAGGAAATGCACTTCGGGAAAAGTGGTAATGATCGACTCTTGGGGTTAGAATCACGGTCTCTGACTGAATGACGTGGCAGGGTTTTGATTCGATAGTAATCTGATTTCGTGGCACACCAATAATAAATTCTTCAGCTAACTGAAAAATTCTGTAGGGTAATGGAAGGCATTCGAACCCCATGATTTTCATTGAATTAAATATGAAAATGTATCATACAATCGATATTGCAATATTTGATTCAATCAGCATTTGGGGATGGGAACCATTTTCTCCCATTTGTTTTTATGCTGTCGCAAAATATTTCAGTTTACTTCAGAATTTATTATTGACAAATCACCTGAACGGCCACTGGGGGTTGGGGTGGGGGAGCTTGTCACATGGCAAGGGGAGACAGGAGGACATCTGTCATTGGGAGAAGGGAGTCAGGACAGGTTGCCCCGCCTTTCCTCTGGATGAGAGCTACTCTCTGGCAGATCAGCCTGCCTTGGGCAAAATTAAAAGTAGACAGAGGGGATAACCAACCTCCTCTGTTCTCTGTGACTCTGGCCCCTTCACGAGGAAAGGGCTTTCATCTGCAAACCAGCAGTGAGTGCCTTAAAACAGTGACGGTTCTGGTGGCCATTTCTTCGAGGCTGAACCAGAATCCACAGATCTTGGCTACGTTCACAAGGGCATTTGTGGTCAGGGTTCAGCTGCAGGCTGGGTAGTCCGCCACAGCCCTGCTGGCATGTCCAGAGGCTGGCTGGCCGTTGGCAATGGCCGTGACGGGGCCATGTGTCTCTCAGCTCCCTGCAAACTCTCCCAAGCCCATAACACAGTGGCGGCCAGGCGTAGCGACAGGACAAGCCTCAACGTGCAAACCCCCGCCGAAGCCCTGCTTGCGGCACATTTGCTAAGCCCCCCATCGGCCAAAGTGAGATGCAAGGACAGCTCAGATTCAAAGGGCAGCGGAAAGTTTCACCTCCTGATACGTGAATTCACAGTGCAAGGACTTAGACTCAAGGAGGGGAGGCCATTTTGCAAATGGCCGCCATTAGCATCATTTCTTTTTAAGTGCTTATCGTATCCCACCTTCTGTAAACCTAGGGACATGAAACCTCCCTCTCACTAGCCCAGAGCTCCCTGAAGGCAGGATATCTTTGCATTTTTTGGTATCTAGCAAGCTCAAAAAATGCTTACTAGATGAATTAGGAAAGTATAATTATATAATTTTTTAAGAAGGAATACTTCTGGAAATACATTCATACTAAAGAGTTAAATAATCAAACTGGCATGCCTTACAAGAATGTTTGTATTTTTAAACTAATGGCAGGCAAAGGGCACAGTTTAGCATAAATAGAAGTTCTGGGTAGAATTTTAGGAATCCCTGATGGGTGGCTATTTTAGAAAAGAGACTCTATCCCATATTCCTCAAATCGTCCATTCCACTTACAAATATGGCTGCCTATCTGAGCCTCTTGGGGTAGGGGTGGGGGGTGGTGGGCATTGCTCCATTTCCCAGGTCTTTTTTTTTTTAAGATTTTATTTATTTGACAGAGAGAAACACAGCAAGAGAGGGAACACAAGCAGGGGGAGTGAGAGAGGGAGAAGCTGGCTTCCCGCCGAGCAGGGAGCCCGATGTGGGACTCGATCCCGGGTCTCCGGGATCATGACCTGAGCCGAAGGCAGTCGCTTAACCAACTGAGCCACCCAGGTGCCCCTCCATTCCCTGGTCTTTAAATCAGTCACTTGTGGAGTTCTGAACTGCCTGTCCCACCAGCTCCAAGCATGCTTAAGAAGAGATAGAAAGACCTAACAGTTCACTGGAATCAGGTGAGACCAAGCGAGACCAAAGTCAACCAACTGGACACATCCCAAACTTAGCATGCATCCATAACTGCCTCAGACACTAGGGACAGATCAGTGAGTGAGACAAAGTCTGCTCTTGAGGTGCTCCCATTCTAACGTCTGAGCCAAAGACACTGAGCCAGAGGAAGCAGGAGCCAAAGCTATTCCAGAGGAGAAGTTGGAAAGCATTCAAATCCTGAGCACTGAGGTGGGTGGCATGAAGTCTGTTCCCTCTCAGCTACCCACAGCCCCCAGCGCTCTCTCCACACATGGCGGCTCACGACAACACGGAAGGCAGACTAGCACGGGTGTCGGGCTCCTGGGAGAGGAACCCAAGATAAGCACGGTGGATGCACGTGCTGTGCCCAGGACTTCCAAAGCGTACATCCTAGTCACTGTTCCGTGCATTTCACGTGTATGAACTCATTTAATCTTCACAACAATACCGTCACTGTATCAGCCAGCTTCGGCTGCATAACAGACAATCACAAAACTATAGTAGCATACAACAATTGACTCTCTTTCTGTATCTCCAACATTCAGCTGCTGCAGGCTGGGCTGAGCAACTTTGCCGGCCTTGCCTGGGGGAGGGGGGCAGCAGGGGTGAGCCGATCTAAGCTGACCTCCGCTCCGAGGGAGCAACTCAGTTCCGCTCCACCTGTCTCATTGTCCGGTAGGTTGTGTTTACGGCAGTGGCAGAGGCACAAGAAAGCAAGCCCCCAGCACAAATTTCCAGCATCAACTGCATCACATCTTTTAATATCCCGTTGGCCAAAGCATGTCACATAGCTGAGCCCAGAATCAAGGAAGTGAGGGTGGCATTGGAGAAGGGGAGGGGGGGAGGCATTATCAGACTAATCTGCTACAACAGAAGGGCAGTGAAAAGTTACCAGACAAATGGCATAGATTGAGGGAGGACAGAAGAATCTGAACCAATGAGGTGATCTGCCGCAAAGAAGCAGAAACTGCCATTAAGCCCATTTTACAGATAAGTAAGCTGAGCCCAGAAACTTTAAGATGCTTGCCCAAAGCAGCCCAGCCAAGTAATTGGTGTATCCAGAACTTGACCTCAGAAGATCTGCTCTTACCAGCTCCCCTTCACCATTTCACTTCTTAGCTCTAACTTAATCCAAAGATAAATCTAAGAGTAGGGGATACATGGACTGTGTCTCCTGCAGGAAATCCTCCATAAATACTTGTTTCTTCCAGTCTTTGGCAGGCATTAAGCCACAGTGCATTCAAGGTTAGAAGCCCAAATACACAGAGTATGGGATTAAGTGTTATTTCGTTGATATGAGGCCACATGTTTTAACAATTAGCCTCACTGGGTTTTGACATGTGGGGAAGCTGAAGAACCTGGTGAGGACACAGCATGATGGGAGGGTGTATGTCCCTGCTGCGGGGTTTGGTGGTTGCTGAGGAGGGATACGAAAGGAGCACCCCAGGCCAAGCCCAAGTTTCATGCAGAAAATTGGTTTGATCCTTTAACGGCGGAGGAGAAAAAGCAATCCAGAGTTGCCTACCGTGGACTGGTGCCCCTTCAAGTTTTCTGGGTCACAGACCCTTGGTGAACTGATGAAAATGAAAGATGTTCCCACCCCTCCAATCTGCAATAGGGTCGGACTGTAACAATTTTAGGCTGGACAGTTTCCAAAGCAGATGTCCATTTCAGACCTGCAAATTTCAGGAAGGAGCTCATAGGCTGTTTAACTTTGATCCACGCAAATTCCTGGCATCTTTTTCCAAAACAACTTGAGGCAAAATACACCCCTGGCTGAACTGCGAGTCAAGAGGCGGTCTTCTTTAAAGAATAAGCCTCTGCCCCTCTAGTCCAACCTCGTCCTAGCGACTCCAACGATGTGCCCGGAAGCCCACACTTGCATCGCTCCTCTCCCGCAGAGGGGACCGGCCACGGTAACATCAGTTGCCCCAGGAAGCCACAGATTCCAAAAGGTTCATTTCTGGCCAGAGGCCAGTTGGGAAAGTCTTAGGCTGTTTCTACTGCGAGAAGCAGTAAGGTATAGTCGTTAAGGTTGTAGATTCTAGAGCCAGGAGCCGAAAAATTATCAAATCAGTCTCTTCTCCCTCTCATTCTCTCTCAATCTTTCTATCCCTCCTGCTTCTCAGCTTGCTAGCAGAAGAGCAGAAAAGGGGCGTCTGGGTAGCTCAGTTGGTTAAGCGACTGCCTTCGGCTCAGGTCATGATCCCGGAGACCCTGCTTCTCCGGCCTGCTTCTCCCTCTCTCACTCCCCCTGCTTGTGTTCCCTCTCTCGCTGTGTTTCTCTCTGTCAAATAAATAAAATCTTTATTTAAAAAAAGAAGAAGAAGAGCAGAAAACCCCTGTCCATTCTCCACCGGCATTCATTTTTCAAATCTTACCAAGGGCTTCTGATCAGTCCCAGCTGGGTCATATGATCCCCTTGGTTCAATCGCTTTGGGCCCAATAATTGGCCAGGCCAGGGTCACATGACTACTCTGTGGCCCAAGCATCGGTGGGGCCTTGGGACCGACTGTCTCCCCCGAAATGGCCGGAGATGGCGAAGAAGGGGTTGTGCAGCTTAGAGAGCAGGGCAAGGCGGTGGAACCGGCAGGCATCCCTGCGATTATTGAGCGCTGTGACCAGATAGAGCGCCCTGTGAATCTCATGGGAACATGGCTTATCCTGCTGGAGTGTTTCTCAAACTCCCGAATCACCCAGAGGGCTTATTTAAACGTGGATTGCTGGGGCCCACCCCCAGGCTATCAAGGCCAGAATGTGCATTTCTAACAAGTTCACCTAGCAAGGTGCTCCTGCTGCTGGTCCAGACTTTGAGGCATACTGTCAAATTGCCTAGAGTGCCCTCTAAAAAGACCCCGGAAAAATCTCTGTCTGGTCTCCATATTAATCTACGATGAGTGTTGTTTCTGACCATTTGGTTTCTTTTGGTTTGTATAGACACTGAATCTTATCCATCATGTCTTCCGCTTTGGGCTGGCCTCTGGAAAGCTCAGCGCTAACCGTGTGGCCCCGTTCTGTCATATGTCTACAGAGCCACAGAGCCTCAAGTTCATCCACTAACCTTAACCTTAGCTTCATTTGTACTCTCATTTCTGTTTTCCCTTCGATCTAAAAAATGATTTGGTTGAAAGTGACGGAAACCAACTTGACCTATGTTAAGCAAAAAAAGGAAGATTGATGACAAGAATCCCGAGTGCCGGGTGCAAGAGGAATGTGGTCAGGCCCAGGAACAGCTGGAGCGAGGGACCACTCTTGATCCCCTTGCTTGTCACCTTGGCTTCCCCCTTCCTCTTCATTGCCCTCACTCGCTACAGCCTGACTTTCTCCCCTGGGTGGGAACTGGTTACCACTGACTCCTAAGCTTTACCTCTTCTTCTCCATCTGCTGACCCAATGCTTGTTCCTCTTCCAGATTGAAAACAGCTCTGCTCAACCCAGTTGAGGCATGTGCCTAATCTTGGGCCAATCGGCTGTGGCAGAGCTAGGGTCATCTTGTACAGAATGGCTGCCCTGCAGGAGGATGGGCTTCAGTTTGGGAGACTCTAACTCTCATATGAAGAATTGGCTGGTGTGATTAGGGAGATGGGCCAGTCTCCCAGGCTGGAGACCTGGGGAGAGACAGTGTTCCAGTCTGAAGACCAGTAGGCAGGAAAAGCCAGTGTTGCAGATGAAGTTCAAGATCACCTGCTATAAAATCCTCTCTTGTTGAGGAAGGGAATCTTTTTCTTCTATTCAGAACTTCAACTATTTTGGTACGGCCCACCCCCAGTGGGAAGGATCATCTGCTTTGGCCAATGTTTACTGATTTAAATGTCAGTGTCATCCAGAAACACCCCCACAGAGACACCCAGAATAATGTTTGACCACATATTTGGGCATCCCATGGTCATTCAAGTTGATACCGACAACTATCAGAGATATCTTTTTTTTTTAAGATTTTATTTATTTTGACAGAGAGAAACACAGCCAGAGAGGGAACACAAGCAGGGGGAGTGAAAGAGGGAGAAGCAGGCTTCCCGCGGAACAGGGGGCCTGATATGGGACTCAATCCCAGGTCTCCGGAATCATGACCTGAGCCGAAGGCAGTCGCTTAACCAACTGAGCCACCCAGGCGCCCTGAGAGATATCTTTTTTACATGGTGTAAACTACATTTTCTTTCATCTCTGAATCCTCAGCACCTAGCCCAGTGCCTATCATATGATAAGAGCTTAGTCGATGTCAAATAAATAAATGAGCAATTATATTTTTAACGGCGGGCCGGCAGAGGGGGAGTGGTAAGCTTTGTCACTTAAAGGAATCCCAAGATTAGACCTGCTACAGTGCAATGTGAAGAATTACACCCTAATTCACTCAACTGATAGGTTGTGACTTTAATTTATTGGGTCTCCTTAAGGCTCTCGGTAAAGACGTTCGGTGGTTTTAAGTTTCTTCCTTCCTCAGATGACCTCAGGGGAGGTGATGGAGACACACACTTTTGTGACAGAGACAAGAATTTAGCACTCTGCTCGGCCATCGGTCCCCGAACTTCCGGCTCAGTCGATTCTGCCCAGGTGGTCTGAGGAGACGGGACCCAGTCTCCCACATCTGAACTCAAGAGGCGGGCAGCACTTTTTCACAGCTGAAGTGGCCATGCGACCAGTGACGCACCCTGCAGCATGTTCCAGCAAAGTCATCAAGACAAAGGTGGCCATTTCCCATTCCTGGGGCTGCCCTCCACCCACGTCTGGCCAGCATGTGAGGGCTAGCAGCATCTATCTCTACAAATGAGTTGCTAAGTTACACTTTTTGTTTTCTCCAGTTGAGGACCTCTTGTAGAAAAGTTGCCTCCAGCGGGCTACACTGGAAGGTGGTTCCAATGCCACACTGGAGTAGAAGGCAGTTGCTGGACTCCTTTGTTCAAATCTTACACCAAACTCTTCCAAAATGTGTAGAGAGCCTATGCTGGAGCTTGAAGAGGGGGGCCAGGAAGTCATCAGGCTCTTCACTCACTGGGCTTCAGTTGCCCCAGCTACAAAATGGGAGTGATAATAATGCATAATGTTGTGCAATCGTTCAATGATATATGTTATTAAGTCATTTTTGGACATAGTTTACTGAATACCCGTTATACGTCTGCAACGCAGACAGGGCCACTCCCCTTATGGACATTTAAGGAAAATGAGCTGAGCAGCACTGAGCTATGCCTGAAGTAGTAGGTCAGGGCAGGGGCCGCTATCACGGCACAAGAGATAGCAAAGGGAGATCTGAGGCACATGGGTACGGGCTGGGGGTTGCCTTTAAGGGGGCACAGAAGTGAAAACTCCACCTAACATGCACAGCAGGCATAACCACGTTAAAATCCATTAGAAAACAGAAATTCAACTCTGAAATATTTTAAGAAAAACAACGTAAGTTCTAGAAGAACATAAAGAATGTGCGTCACGGGTGTGCTTGCAAACAGCCAGACGCACAGTCGAGGCTCAATAAACGGACGTGTCTCGGTATCAGTTTGTGGGTAAGCAGAGTGATGACAACACGGAGGACTTAAAACTTGCCTTCTGAGTCTCGGATTCCAATCTCACATTTGCAGTTTACTTCCAATAGCTTGTACCGTCATCGTCACATCCAATAACGATTTCTTGAGCCCCTACTAAGTGCCAGGTATCCTTCTAGACCCAGGGATACAACTGTAGGAAAAAATAGACACAAAAAATCGCTGATCCTGGAGTTGCATTCTAGTGGGTAATAGATGATAAACCAATAAAAGATATAACGTCAGATATGGGTAAGTGTCATGAAAAAGAAATTTTAAACAGCGAAAAGCCATAGGGACTGGGGGAGGCTGTTGCCGTTAGAAAAATCACTTCACCTTTCTGAGCCTCAACTTTCTCATCTGTGAAGTGGGTAATAATCTCCCTCTCATCAGATGCCCTTGATAATTACTCTGGATCATGTAGATAGTGACTAATAGCACCTGGGCCCCAGAGGACCTCAATGGATGTGCCCTCCCCAGTCCCTGCCTCTACCAACAAAAACCACCTGGTCAATCAATGTTCAGAAGAAGCACCCTCTTTTGGCACCTCAGAATGCTCTTGGTCTTTTTGGTCTGTACCTATCTCAAGAACATCATTTACCATTAGAAGATTCCAGGCATTTGTCATAATCTAGCTGGAGGCCCCCTGTATTGTGGGAAATGCAGGCTCACCGACCAGAGAGATGTGAATTCCAATCCCGACTCTGGGTCTACCAGTTGTCAGACCTGGATTGCTATTAAACTGGAAATTAGGGGCGCCTGGGTGGCTCAGTTGGTTAAGCGACTGCTTTCGGCTCAGGTCATGATCCCGGAGACCCGGGATCGAGTCCCACATTGGGCTTCCTGCTCAGTGGGAAGCCTGCTTCTCCCTCTCTCACTCCCCCTGCTTGTGTTCCCTCTCTGGCTGTGTTTCTCTCTGTCAAATAAATAAAATCTTTAAAAAATAAAAATAAAAATAAAAAAAATCAACTGGAAATTACAAGGGCGCCTGTGTGGCTCGGTGAGGAAGCGTCTGACTCTTGGTTTCTACTCAGGTCATGATCCCAGGGTCACGGGATCAAGTCCCACACTGGGCTCTGTGCCCAGTGGAGAGACTGCTAGAGATTCTCTTCCTTTCCCTCTGCTCTTCCCCTTGCACTCATGCTCTCTCTGCGTCTCTTTCTCTCTCTCCCTCTCTCAAATAAATAAATAAATCTTTGAACAGTACCTACAATGGTGGGCTGGGGAAAAGGCTGGAGGACACTAGCCCTGAGGACATTGCACGTAGGTAGTGGGTGCTGTGCCAATCACAGCTCCTTTTCTCCTTTGGGCAGAGGAGGGATGCACTGTCATCTCCAGAAGGCCAGCTGGTGACAGCAGCACTGACATCAGCAGGGGGCAACCTTCCCCCTCCCCCACCCCGGAGATGCAGATCAACAGACTCTGATGCAGATGACACGTGCAGAGATGCCGACAGGTGGCGGGAGCCACGCAGGGATACCGAGGCACTCGGAAACTAGGAGCAGCTGGAAGCCGTTAACACTCTTAGGGACAAGGAGAGGGGACAGAGTGCTAGGAGAATCCAGTGGGAGGTGGGACTTTAAATGGGGGGCCTCGAACAGGAGCTGCAGCACCAGGGAGAGGAGGAGGGGATGGTAGACACAGACTTCCTTGTAGCAAGGAGGGGCCGAAGGAGAAACACCCTGACCTCTCCCTCCTCCCACCTGCGATCTGTGGCTCACCACTGGCCAAGCCCACATGTAAAGTCAGCTGGCAAGAAGCCCAGGGACATCAGTCTGCAGAGCTAGGCCTTTGGAACACAGAACGTCGTGGAAAGTCGTGAAGAGCGGATCTTGGAGGACAAAGAGCTGTGGTTCTCCCGCTGGAGCAAATCCACTCCCAGAGTGGCCAGGGCGGAGCCTGAGAATCGGAATTTCTAATCAGTTCCCACGTGGTCTTTTTGTGGCCCATCAGAGGACCGCGCTTGGAGATTCGCTGCTTTGTAGTGCAGCCTCTCATTGAACCGGCTCTTACTGGACCCCAGGACAGCTCCGCAGTCAGGACCATGGCCAGCCATCTGCAGGGCGCTGCCCTCACCTGGCCTTCACGGGCCCTGCCCCGCTCCCTCCAGACCTCTTCTTCTGCCTGATCCTTATTAAAGCTCCCCGCCCTGCCTACCCGGCTCAGCAGTTCACACACACACACACACTGATTAGCTGCACCTGGATGCCTAGCCCGTTTCCTAGCAGAAGATGAGTCAACAGCTCCTCAGGGCCAGGCGACATCCTGTGCTCAGGCCAGGAGGTCACAACTCCTGGTCACGGGACATTGCCTCTCTGCAGGCAGCCCTGCCAGTCTGCGGCTTCCCCTGACATCTTTGTTTTGGGGAAAATGAACACAGAAGGGGCTGGGTCCCCGCCATACTGGGTCAACCGTGCCCCCTTCCTGGGTTCCCCAGTGTGCTGGGACCCATCACAGATCTGCTCCCCCACTTTTTTGTTCTCACCCAGCTCCTTGTCTGACCCATCCCTTGTCTCAGCTTCCTGCTTGGAGAGTGTCACTCTGCCAGCAGCTCCTGTCTTCCATCGTCACTGAGCAGCTGCTAGAGTCACATATGAGGCACACCACGGAGTGTCAGCAGTGACACAGCCTTCCCAGGAGCACATGGGGGGGCGCTTCTTCTGGTGGCCCCTACCCCTTATTCCCTGCCATTACAGTCTCGCTCTTGGGCTCACCTTCCCGTGCCCCCTCCCCAGCCCCAGCCTCAGAACCACAAGAGACCAAGTCCCGACCAATCAGCCATCCCCCCTGGACACTGAGCTCAGTCCTGGGCTGGGTCTGAACTCCAGACAGGGGCAATCTGACCGACCTCCTGGACAGGTGTGCAGACCCGGGAGCAGCAGCTTAGGAGAGCCAAAGGCGCACAACTCTCCAGTGACATGAAATTGCCCACCTGTGGGAATACTGGTGCCATGGAGAATTCGGGAAATGCTACAAATCAGAGCTTTTTTATCCCAAGA
>PITA01000747.1:158086-223694 GCA_004023965.1 Spilogale gracilis
GGAGGGGGGGGGGGGGAGAGAGAGAGAGAGAGAGAGAGAGAGAGCGCTAATATTATGGTGTGTGCCCCTGGATCCAGCCATGCCTAAACCCCAAACTACCCAGGGTATATAAAACTAAAATTGCCTGTTTTGCATTAGCTCATTTGAATTGGGTTGTTCCCTCAAGCCACCTGAAGAGCCCCGCCTGAAATGCTTGGGAAAAATTATCTTCCACTTGGGAATCCCTAAGATGGTCACCAGCGAAAGGGCAAGCTTGCTCCACCTCCTTCCACCCCGGAACCATGAGAAGAATGTGTGACATCTAGGTTATGTCTCCCCTGGGTTAAGACTCACAACTCCAACCACTGGCGGGGGGGAGGGGAGAGCCCAGAGGACTGGGCGACCAGCTCAGAGAATTCCCCACCCCTACTGTCACTATCACAAAGCTGAGGTCGGACCCCTCTGGCTTCCATTATTGTGAATTTTAGGATGCAATACTTACAATTGGCTCTGTGGGGGAGCACAACATACCACCCCCAAATATGCTTCGTTGACATCGAGATTATTTTATTTAGGCTGATGATTTTTAAGGAGGAGTGGACACAGGAGAAGTTCTAAAAACCAAGCAGAAACTACCCTTTTGTAGAGACATTTCCACATACAAGGAAACTCTGCATTTGTAAGGGCATCTCGCTCTCTGTACCAGCAAGAGGATGATGATGAGGAAATCTCTAGAAACTCTTATTGATGATGAAGGCAAAGACCTAAATCTGCAAAGCACCCTTACCCTGTCTACTGGGCTTTGTCCGGAAACCTCCCAGAGCCAGCCTCCCCTCCCCCAACATCTCCTCTGGTCTTTAGCTGGAGACGTGTTTAAGGGGGTGGCTTGGGCCAGTTTGGAGTTAGTCAGTTTTCCCAGGTGCCTCCCATGTACATGGGAGGTATGCATATTAGCAAACTTCTGTCTGTTTTTCTCCTGTTAGTCTTTTATTCGGGGGGAGATGGATCTCAGCCAAGAACCTAGAAGGATTAGAGGGAAAATAATGTTTCCTCTGTAGCTCCCTTCGGGCCAGGAGGTCTCCAGATGCACCCGTCCTGCCAGTGCTCCTCTGAGAAGGAGCGGGTCCAGCAAGTCACAAGAGACCCCAATATTCTCTATAGCCGAGAGAGGGCCCGACAGTGCCTGCGCCTCAAGGGGCACTACCGTGGGCAGCCTCCTGTGCCCCAGCCCCAAAGGCTTTGGGTGCTGTTAGACGCTTCGTCTCTCCCCCTATCTTTTTCCTGATCATGACTGTCCCCCCTCATTTGCCATACTGTAGTTACCGCCAGCCCCTCCCATCTTTTCTCCCATTTCTGATGGCCATGAAACCCTCTGGTGTGAGGGTTGTTCCTCACGGGTGTTCCTTCTAGGAGGGAGAAGTATGAGGAGCGACTGTGGTTTCACCCTGAACCCCGGACTGGACAAGGGAAGGAGGGTGAAGCACAATAGAGGGAGGGCAGTGGGCTGGGCCCCAGGAGCATGGGAGAGAGGGAGAGAGATGCACAACACCTGGATCGTCCCCTGGTAGACAGAAAGGGGCCCCAAGTCAAGAGAGTGGCCTGCCGAGGGGGGTCGGGGGTTCAACCCCTCATCAGAGCCTGCCTAGCCTCTGCGTGCCCAGACCTAGATTGGGGGCATGTACTCCCGCACACACCGCATGCTGCACACGCCGCACACACACATACCGGGCACACTACACAGCCAGACGCACATTCACACTCACCCCCCCAGCACACACCTGCACCGGCACACACACACATACCGGGCACACCCTCACAGTTGCATATGCACACACTAGACATGCTCCAGCCTCCCATGTGCGCATGCTCACACACCTGCTTTCCATGCCTGTAAAATCCCAGCTCCTAAAGCAATCTCAGGGATGCTTCCTGAACCAAACCCCTTCCCTGCACATAGACTCAATGCCATCTTCCGGCTCCCCACGGCCACGCCTGTACATCCCGCCCCCACCCAGAACTTGGACCACTTTTCCCCCCACCCCAGGCTTGTTTTCCTTTCCTGTGTGATTTTGAGTTTCCATCTGTCATCCTAGGTCATTAATCCCAAAACAGGCCAAAGAAGCCAACCCCACATTACCAAGCCATTAACTAATTGCAAAAGCTCCACGGATTCCATCGTCATAATCCGATGGCGGCCGCCCACCCCACCCTGCCCAGTGCCCGGCTTCCTCCTGAGTTGATCTTGATAAAAGGACGAGGCGAGGCACCTGCTCCTGTCATGGATGGCATTGCCATGATGGATGGCCGGCGTCCGGAAGAGGGGTGGGTCAGTCGCAGAGACTCGTGTGTCAGGCCGGAGAGAAGGGCTGGCAGGTGGGCAGGAGCACGAGCAAGTGGCTAGCTGCCAGGACAACTGTTTCTCCAGCTGAGAAAGGGCCAAGACTCGCTGTGGCCCCCCAGGGTGGCTGGGCCTCTGAGGACAGGCACAGGTGAGAAAGCCTGCATGAACCCCAACCCCCTCCCTCGAGCAACATGTTTTCTCACTAAGTCGGCAAGTTCAAGGAGACTGGCTCTCGATTGGCCACCCACGGTCTGCAGGCACAAACCTCCTTTCCGATGGTGGTCCTTAAGGGCAGGCGGTGTCCCCGAGCTTCCCCTCACCTCCATGGGGTGCTCAGAGGCCACACCGGCCTTGTGTGGGGATCGGCTGCTGGTCTATTTCTCGGCAGGAGTGGTCGGCGCGTCTGCGTGCGCTTCCCCACTTCCAGGATCAGAATAAATTGCCTGATCGACAAACCTCCTCCCTAGCTGGTGTGCACGGGGCCCGTGGGTCGGCCGCGACTGCGGTTGCCATCAGCTGACCTAATCCATTTATCTTATTTATACCGTGTTCCATTTTCCATATGCGGAGCAGGGGGCCTCCTGGATCTGGTATGCAAATTAGACACAATGATTTGCAAATGAGCAGAGGCCTGACACTTTTAAAAATTATCATTAAGAACACTGCCACCCTGCCACTGGGTAGGAGGAGGGAGGCTGGAACTGACAGCATGTGACAACACAGCCTCCTTCCCTCCTGCTCCCTGCCTTCCTGAAGCCTCGTTGACCCCCGTCCCCTTACATATCCCCTCCATTGCTGGGGGATGAGGGGCACAGGCATCACCAGGGAGGAAAGGGTTGGCAGGACATTCACAGAGAAATTAACAAGGCCAGAGGGGTGATTCCAACGGACACCTAGCACCCACACACTTCCGAGTCCCACCACCCACCCTTCAGTGAACAGAAGACTGAGGTTCTCCGACCCAGTGTTTATTTGGTGGAGGGGGTGAGAAAGAGAGGTTCATGAATGGTGACTCCTCAGGAGTTTCTTTAGGGCAAGTGAGGACCTGTCGACCTCCCAAGAAGCTAATCATTGCTCAAACTGTTCCCGAACAAGTCTCCTCGGACCAGCTCTGAGCTCCAATGGGAACAGTACTACGTTACAACCCACGACCGTGCAACATTCTAGACTCCTCTCTCCGCTTCATTCTCCTTCCAAAACCCCCTTCAGGCAGATGTGTCTGTGCAAAATGACAGCCAAGTGGGCCTTGCTCAGTCTTTCCCGGTGGCCCATACATGAGTAAGTGACAAGTGACTGAGACAAACGAAGTCAGAGTATCTGATTCTGAATCTTCCTCAGGAACTCCAAGAGGTACAGTGACTGTGAGGCACAAGGTGTGGTCCCCCAGGACATCCTGAAGAACGAGTCGCCTCTGGTGGGCTGACAGAAGCCAGCGCCTGGGAACCCAGGTTTGAGAAATGGGATGATATGGGACGAAATGGGACGATATGCACGGCTCCTCTTTGCAGTAACTCCTGCCCTTCCGGTTTCCCCTGCTCAGGCCTCTGGCAGCCTGCTGTGTTCTTTTCTGCTGTTTTGTGTTCGAGAAGGGAACCTCATTTTAGTTCAGAGTTCTGTGGATTAATTTGAAGCCAGCGTCTTGGTTTTTTTTTTTAATACACTGGAGAAAAGAACACGTAATCCCAGCTTTTCCAAAGGCGGAGCAAGAGACTTTAATAACAAAGTTGTATTTCACTTGGCAATCGGGGAAAGTTGCCCTTTTTTTTTTCCAACTGTCCTTGTTTATTGTTCTGTTTCTAAGAATATACAGAGGAGACATCTCCAAGGCAGTCGGAATGTTTCCATCAGGAATTTCCAAGATGGCGATGAAAACGTGTTGCCAATAGTCAGACCAATATGAGCTGACCCCCAACAGCAAATTATGGTATCTGACGTACAGAATGAAGGCAGGTTGTCTCTGACAAATAAGACAACATGCACGGAGGTTTCAGTGAAATTAAGTACAAGATCGTGAAGAAGATAATGCCGCATTTAACCCCACAGCGCCTGGTTTGCATTAAGAACCCACTCAACCCCCTGGCTAGCTCTCAACACAAACCTAAATCTCCTTTGAATCTTGTCTTAATGTGATTCATTAAGGGCAAGCCACCATTGGTGACCAGGCAATGTTTTTAATTACCGTGTTCCCGTTCCCTTTCTGTATGGTCTTGTTGTTATCATTCCAGCAGATACTTACAAATATGACTTCTATGGGGGTCCCCTGTGATCTCTACAAGGACTGGAGCTGCTAATGAGAGCCGGGCAGGCCCCCAGCCAAGAAACATCCAGACTCAGAAACTAATGAGCTGGCAGAGAGACCAACACAGACTAAGAATGCACAGCGCAGCACTGGGGAGAAAGGCCACTAAGGCAAACTCTGGAGCGGGATCAAGAGGAGAGATGGACTTTAATTTGACCCTAGCGCTTGCGGTTGCTCGTAGGTGAGGGAGCTGTTTATTTGGCGGTCTTGGCGGTACGGCTGCGGTGCTTTGGGGAGAGAACAGGCAGGCCATAGTGGGGTAGATCTGTGCCCTGCAGGCTCTGCTTCCTCAGGGAGCCCAACTTTGAAAATCAGCCACCCCAACTGCTCGTGATGATGCCTCCCAGCCAGCCGCCACCCCTCTTCCAAAGCCACTCCTGTGCGCCGACTCCCTGCCCTCTGCGGGACTGCCCAGACCCACGGCGGTCTTACTCACCCAGCATTTATTCCGTTCCTTTTGTGCCCCCTGCATGGCCCTGGCAAGGAGCTGGGGGGATGAGTCTCTGCCGGTCACTGCCCTGAAAGGGAAGCTGGGGACAGCAGCATGAACAGGAATGCCGCGAGGAAGAGGGGGCTTCCTCCTTGGCTCCTCCACTCACGGAGAACATAACCGGGTTCTGCCATGTGACCCGCTCCACAGTGTTGGCTTGATCTCAGATTTCGCTCTGCAATCATTTCAGACAGATGCCTTGGGGCAGAGATGGGCCAGATGCTCACCAAAACTGGTTCCTCTTCCTGAGTACACAGTTAAACCAATTTTGAAGCCACCTTTCATCTTGCTGAGAGACTAGATGTCACCTATCCAATGTAAGCAGAGGGGCTGAAATAGTTTGGAGTAAGAACGTCTTCTCTCGCTCACTCACTCGCTCTCCCTCTCTCGCTCCTGTCTGCTAGCCGATAATGCAGGACTGACCTTGAAGGCACGTTTTGTAGATGGCACAGCCACACGTTAGCGGTAAGTCAGTTTCCCTAAAAGCAGAGCTCCGTATGACAGCTCCCGTGCGCAGGACATAGGGACAGATAACTCCGCGGTGAAACCGGCAGAGGAGTGAGAGGAGCAGGAGAACACAAAGGAAGAATCTAAGCAAACGGGTCCTTTGAGAAGAAGTTTAGTCTCCGGTCCCCTAGGGAGCTCTGAAGCACACACGGCCGTGCAGAACTGTGGCCACTGGAGACCAACCTTGGGCTGGTTGGTCATTGGCTGGGGGCTCCCCCTGGGGCTGCCTGTCCACTTGGGGCAAACGGCTGGATCATGGTGCCAGGGTAAGCAATCAGCAGCCAACATTTACAACAGGTGCGGGACAGGAGCACCGGCCTGATCCAGGGGGACAGAGAAAGGACCTAATGCTGTAGCGTCCCCCACAGTGGGTTGCTGTATGATTGCGTGGGGTGCAGCCACCAGCCGCACTGGGCTGTGACCTAAGCGAGAAGTCATCCTTTATTGTTTCAGGCACGAAGCCATTGAGACTTTAGATTTGTTTGTTACAGTGGTTACTATCCGAGTAGCTGCATGCCTAGCCTCCTGAGCCAGAAGCCGTTGACCTTTCTCTGCAGAGGACTGGACTGCAAAAATTGTCAGCTTCTTTTTTTTTTTATAAAGGATTTTTTTAAGATTTTATTTATTTATTTGACAGAGAGAGAGATTACAAAGAGGCACAGAGGCAGGCAGAGAGAGAGAGGAGGAAGCAGGCTCTCTGTTGAGCGGAGAGCCCGATGTGGGCCTCGATCCCAGGACCCTGAGATCATGACCTGAGCCGAAGGCAGAGGCTTAACCCTCTGAGCCACCCAGGCGCCCCAAATTGTCAGCTTCTTGGGCCTATGGTCTCTGTCCCTTCCATCAGCCAGATTTTCCTTGTGGGCTGCAATTTTCCAACTGTTCTCATAAACTACAGCCCTCAAGAGTTGGAAAGTGAGTTGGAGAGTGCTTTCTTTCCCACCTAAGGCCTAGGACAGAACGTTACTGGTACTATGCAACCTTTTCAAGCCCAGGTGACCGACTTGAAATTTTAAGAACCAAAGTCAGGTTTGGGTCATGGTTGTTGCTTAGGTTTTTTTTTCACTTTTCACAGGAGCACTGACCTTTGGGGTCAGGTGGAGAATGTTCTCAATTCTGTGCGGGCTGCTGCAGCTCCACATGCTTCTGGACCTCCTGCCCCCCACCTCTGTCACTAGTGAGAGCAAAAGTTGGTGGGAAAGATCGGGAATGTCCAGCGCACCAGCAGGCAGCGCTGACTGTGGGCGAAGGCCCGGGCACGCAGAAGGACCAGCATCACCATGTCCTAGAACTTGGGGTGGGCCCATCTGGCACTTAAGTCTCTCTTGTAATGACAGTGTGGCTTCACCCCCCCCCAACCAGGAAAACTGCCTAGACCAGCAGGGGTACTAGCTAAGCATGAGGGAGTCTCAAATAAATGATAGGGACGGGAAATGATGACTACCAGTTGTGGCCACAAGATCAACGGACCCTTGGTTCTAGAAGTTTCCCAGGAAATAAGACCATTCCGAAGCCTGGAGAGGATCTTCCCAAATGGGGCAAGCTTACCTAAGAAGCAAGTGAATAGGAACAGGACAGATTTAGTGGACACTGTGGACGTGGGACGGTCCATGTCGGAGCAACACACTCACCTCTCAGTGGCTGGGAATGTCAGCTGCTGACCACTCGTGGCTGTGTCCTTCACTGGGCACTGCCCTCAGTCATAAGAAACTTCCCTGCCTGAGTTTAGGATCACGTCCCAGGAGATGGCCCTCAGACATCCGTGGCTGCTACAAACTACAGGGGTCTGGCTCCCTCACCTCAGCTGGGGACAGTTCCGATGGGCCATCCCAGCTCCAGTGGTCCCCATATCTGCTGGAGCTTCAAGTGCAAAACTGCTTTATAGGTCAGCTTCCCTCCCTTCCTTACCCCCCCCACCCCCCACAGGTGCACCTCCCAAGACACTCCCAGTGAACCCGTACACAGAAACTGAAAAGCTGATCTTAATATTTATATGAAGATGCACAGGAACCTTTTGGTGCCGAGCCAAGATAATTTTGAAAAGAAGAATAAAAGTGGAAGGCTCATTCCCCCTGATGTAAAACATACCACAAAGCTATCGTAATCAGGATCATGTGTTCCTAGCATAACCACAGCCATACAGACCAATGAAAGAGAACTGAGAGTCCAGAAAGAAACCCTTACCTTTGTGGACAATTAATCTTCAGCAGTGGTGACAAGACTGTTCAGTGGGAAAGGATAATCTTCTCAATAAATGATGCTGGGATGACTGGATACACACACAGAACAATAAGTTAATGTGAATCTTCACCTCTCCCCATGCACAAAAATTAACTCAAAATGGATCATAGACCCAAGTGCTAGAATTTAAACTATAAACTTCCAGAAGAAAACATAGGATAAAATCTTCGTGCACTTGGTTTAGTCTTAGGACACCAAAAGTGCAGTCCATAAAATAAAAAAACTTTTCAATTAAACAACAACAACTTTCAAAATTTTGCACTCCAAAAAACCACCATTAAAAAAATGAAAAGACCAGCCACAGACTATGAGAAAATATTTGCAAACCCTGTATCTGATAAAGGTCTTGCCTCCAGAAAAATATATTTCTTAAACACTTTTAAGAGTTGATAATAAGAATACAGACAACTCAATTTTTAAAAAACTAGATAAACAATTTTAAAAAGCCATCTTATCGGAGAGGGTATCTAAATGGCTAATAAGCGCATGAAAAGGCACCCAACATCAATGGGCCCTAGGGAAGTGCAAATCAGACCCTCAACCAAACAATTCTACTCCCAAAAGAAATGAAAATATACATCTCCACAAAGACTTATTTGTGAGTTTTCTGTAGCAACACTATTCGTAACAGACCCAAAGCAGAAATAACCCAAACGGAATATTATCCAGCCATAAAAAGGAAAAAGGCCCTGATATGTGTTACAGTGTCGGTGATTCTGGAAAACATTATACCTCATAAAGGAAACCAGACACAAAGCCCACATACTGTATAATTCCACTTACGTGAAACATCTAGAAAAGGAAAACTCTATAGAGAGGCCAGAGGATTAACGATTATCCTTGGCTAGGGGCAGAAATGGGCAGTAACTGCTATTCGATGCAAGGTGTTTCTTGGGGTGATGGAAATGTTTTGAAGTTGGAATGTGGTGACAGTAGCACAACTGAGTGAATTTATCAGAAATCTTTGAACTGTATGCTTGAAGCAGGTGAACTTTACAGAATGTAATAAAGCTTATTTAATAATAGAAAAAAAAAAAACTATGTATCTCCGTCTCAAGCTGTGTTTCCATGAAACCCAATCAAAGACAACACACACTGCATTTGAACAGAACTGCCTGTTACTTTTTGTCCCTAGCCAAATCTGGGAAAACTGCAGTTTCAAGAAGAAAAGCCCCAAAGTGTGCCCAAGTACACATGCACTCACACACACACACACACACACACACACACACACACCCCTTTCAAGCTCTCCGCCTTTACAGCCCAGCCATCACCACCATTACCTTCGCTGACACGGGTTCTAGGACCCAGCACTGGCTAGAGCTCCTTCTCATAAATACAAATGCCTGAATCCCTGCCCACATGAAGCAAAGTTACAGAAGCTCATCCTACCACTCTCATCCTTTTTAATTATAAATCCCTCTTTCAATCGATGTTTCTGCTCTGTGCTATTTTTCATAATTCTTTTGCCTGGAAAGCCCAGATGCCTTGAGGTACAAGCAGTGGTGGTATAAATTGCCTACGATTGGTGGGGAGCGAGGGTCAGCGGGTTGGCAGGAATGAGCCCGTGAAACAGACCTGGAAACAGAGAAGGGAAGGGGAAAAAAAGACGAGTTGATAAATAGGGACTCCAAGTTCATCCCCACAAGGCTGACTGCTCATTGCTCAATGTTGCGAGACACTGACTTCTTACAGGTTTGCAGTAACAGCTCGCTCGAGCTGGAAATTGCTGTGAATGTGCATTCTACCCGAGGCTGAGCTTGTAAAAAGAGTTCTCTGGCATCCTTGCCTCACTGACAGGTCTGGGACAGCAGGGGCTCCGCTGAGGGTAGCTGACCTTGAGCCCCAGCAACCCTGCCCCCAAGCTTTTGAACACTAAACTGATCATCAATGAACTGTCCCGTCTCACTCCCTATCTTCCCCAGCTCCCGCTTCTTCCATCGAGGTCCCAGCCCCGCCCTTCCCACTGCCTGGAATGCCAGGCCCTCATTCATTCGCTGGACATTTGCTGAACCTCTACCATGTGCCTATGGAACTACCTCTGGTTTAAGTTCTGGCTGAAACAAGCCATGAATAACATAGTCCCCACCGAAAGGAGCTCGCAGATGTCAAAACCAGGCGTGCTCTGTGCCGTGACGGGTTCATAAGGGAGAAAAAATGGGGACAGAAAGATGGCTTTGGACCAGTCCACCTAGAAGGAAATATCTGGAGAGGCTTCCAAAGAAGGGGGGATGCTTACATGGTCTCTTAAAAGAAGGGTGGCTGCTGGCAGACAAGGTGTGAGATTTCATCCATAGAAGAGGGAGTGTCAGTTTCAGCAGAACCCCAAACAGCTCTGTCCACTCGAACTTTCTCTGATGATGATAATGTTCTGTGTCTGCACAGCCCCCAAAGGGAGTCAATTACTAACGAGCACTTGAAACATAGCTAATGCATCTGAGAAATGGAATTTTAAGATTTATTTCATGTTGAGTCATTTTAACTTAAACTTAAATATGCACGCACGCCCAACAGTCAATGGAGTGTAAGAGCACGGCTCCCAAGGGACAAAGCAACAGGTTCTATTCCCAGAAGTGCCAGTGATCATGGGAAGCAGAAGCTTAGGGTGCCTGAAGTGGCTACTGGAAACAGCCAGGAAAACAAGAGAGCAGCTCACAGAGGAGCTCATGGGCATGGCTGGGTCATCCACCCTCACAGCGACACAGAGACACCCCCCTCCCCGTAGTGAAGTCACTTGTCTCATCTCTGTCCCTCCCTTGTTCTTGATTCCAAGAGTGGCAAACTCAAATACTGCCAGCTGCCTGGAGAGATAGGGTGAGAAAGGACATGCACGCACGTTACAGCCATCTGGGGCACTGTGTCCAGTCGGACAGTGCGTGTCCCATCGAAAGGGGGCAGCCACGACCCAGAGTCACTTGCGATACTGTTGTCTGCAAACTGTCTGATCTTCAAATGATTCCGGAGAAGCCAAGAAGCATGACTTATTTTGTGAAATCCTTCAGTGTCTAAATGTTGGCTTTTTTTTTTTTTTTAACGTCCTGCGGAGCAAGGAAAGCCAGTCTTCGGGCAGGGATTTGGTCCTCGAGCTATCAGTTGTTTGCAAAACCGATATTCCTTTGTCCACCGCTTCCGTAGCACCTGCCATGCTACCTACCAGGTATCTTTGTTTCTACTGCCCGCCTCTCCCCACCGGGCTCACCATTCCACAAGGACTGAAAAGGTCTTCAAGGGACCAAAGTGGCATTCATCTGTCATTCCACCCTTATCCGTGGTCTTTGTTTTGCAGATGTTTGTTCAATGAACAAATGAATGAGCGCTCTCGCTCATTTGTGAAATGATTTTGCCAGCGGAGGAGGTGGCTCCCGGAGACAGCAGCAAAGGAGTTAAAAGGCAGGAAATGAACTAGGCTTTGGGATAAAGCCCCATTAATTGCCATCTTACCAGAAATCCTCTTCCCTGCAAATCCACAGGTTGTAAATTAAGATCTGAATTGTTGTTTTGAGCTCAGCTTTCTCCAAACCACAGATCTGCAAACACTTCTCTTCCCGGTAGCTTGAGGCCCCACGACAGTCTTGTGCTATTAAATCTTGCTGAAAGGTGGGCTGAGACCACTAGGTCTCTTGTGAAAATTACCAGACCTGTGGACGGCTGGTGTGGGATGTCTTTGCCCTGGTCACGAGGGAGAGGCAGCCACCAAGAAGCACCTCAGGGAGGAGAATCTCTGACCTCAGGTGTCTCCCCTCCACCCCTAGAGCGTCAGGGAGGGTGAGTGGGCTGGGGGGGAGGGGGACAGGGACTGGAGGCAGCAGGTGGCCTCCCAGAGTGGAGAATCCAGGTCCACAGTCCTCTTGCGTTGTTCCGCTCCACATTCCTGCAGCAGCTTAGGGAAAGTCATTTAAACTCTGCGCTCAGTTGCTCCGAGCAATGACTGGGAATAAATGTGCTCTACTGCACAGCAGCTTCCTAAGGCCAGGTGGATCATCGTCGCACAGTGATTTCAAACTCTCGGCAGGAAGAGCCAGTCCTCAGCCAAGAAAAGATTCATCACAACTTCTAAAAGGTGTGCCAGAGTGGCCACAGAGGTGTCGGCTCCCGACGTGCCCACACCCACCCTCCCGATAGACCATGAGACCTCTTTCATGCGATTTTTCCTGCGGGGCCACTTTAGAGATATTTCTAATGCCTAAAATCCATCCTTGTAGAATCAAGAGTGAAAGGCAGCAAGAGGACTTTGAGCGGACCCCCCTCACGAGCTTGCTATACAGATGAGAAAACCGAGGTTCATGTTTCTTCCATGCCGAGTTCAAGGGCACACCGCTGGACTTCCGGTGCACAGCCCAGCACTCCCTCTTCTATCACAACATGGTGCCCCTAGCTAATCCGTGTATCTGTGCACACCACGGTGTCCTCTCTGAGTCACTGATGACAAAGGCCATTTTTCACGGGAGGATATAATCTGCTAAAATCTTCTCCTGCATTCCGTGGTAAGAGCTCCCATATTTCACAGAGTGGGTTAATCACAAATATCAACTGATGAGGTGGGAAGAAGGGCAGAGACGAGAAGGAAGCTTCGGTCCAGGGAAGCTTTTGAAATGGGGCCTGTTTTGCCACCCCTGCTTGTGCCAAAACAAAAGCATCCCAAAGATTTGTAATTCTTTTTGATACCTGGATACAAAATAATATTTTCCTTAAAGGACAGAAAATTTATTTAGAAAAGATAATTGATGGGTTATTTATATTAGTCTCCAGTGTCCAGTACTGCCATCATCGAGATGAAGTGCTCAGGACAGAGTGAAATCCCTTAATTACTCTCACATGTGTTGTGTGTTTCAGGGAAAGAAAACATAATGTGAAGTGCTTATGTATTTCAGCAACATAATAGCTTGATGAAGATTTCTAAATTTTTCAAAATGTCATTTCTTTCCAAAAGATGGATTATTTCTGTTGGGATTTCGTCTACCTAATTATTCCTGCTTTGATTACTTAACTACTCCAGATATTGCATTCCTCCACACTCTTATCATATTGGGCGTGTTAGAATCGAGGCAGCTTATTAGCACAAAGTAGATGGTCCTGTTTCTGACCAGTGAGTGTGGGAGGGTGGGTTACCAAATGGAACACTAGGAACCTGTAGGGGAGGAAAAACTTTTTCTCTACCCTTCTAAGTTCTTCAGCTGATGAAAAGATACAAAATAGATCAACAGGAGGAAGACAAATTTAAATATGTACATATGGGAACCTCTTAAGAATATGAGACCTGAGGACAGTAGATGTTCCTATTCCATCCTGAGCCAAGGAATGTGGTAGGGACCTGGGGGCTTCAAAGGGGAGGAGGGTAATTCACAAGATGACAAGAAGAGCAGATGTTTGGTAATTAGATGTTTATCCTGCCATACAGATCAGTCATTCAGATAAAAGTTGTCTCTGATAATAGCGTGTGCGCACTCTCTCTCTCTCTTTCTGAGCCAGGCTCCCTAAATTATTTTAGGTAGTTAAGGGAGACGTAAAAGTTTTTCTTGAGTCTCCTGGGTCTTGATTGTCTTTGGCTCAAAATAATCCACATATCAAAGTGGGATATTCTGGGGTCATGTATTTTGCTCCCCCTCAGTCCCACCTTTGAAATTTCCCTAAGAAGTTTCATGGCCTAGAAGCTGAGTTGGTGGATTTCTCCATCTCATTGCAGCAGTCACTTAGTACTGAGAATTGATCAGTTCAGTTAAACAGTTGTGTCTTGCTTCAGGAGGTGGTGATGTAGTGTCCAGTACTGCCATCATCGAGATGAAGTGCTCAGGACAGAGTGAAATCCCTTAATTACTCTCACATGTGTTGTGTGTTGCAGAGAAAGAAAACATAATGCGAAGTGCTTATGTATTTCAGCAACATAATAGCTTGATGAAGATTTCTAAATTTTTCAAAATGTTATTTCTAGGCCTATAGTGCAAGCAATGAGGAATTTAACAGAAAGCATTTTTATGGAAACAAAGAAAAGCAATGATTAATGATTTGAGCAGACTATAATCCCAGTTTCTGAGCTGTGAAGGCAGACAGTCGAGAAGACATTGTAGATGTCCAGTTTGAAGCATCTTCAGAGGGAGCGAGGGTGGGCCGCGGCAATCTGACAGGTTTTCCTGCTCTGCAGTACGAATGTCTCTGGAGATCTTTCTGCATGACCCAAACAGCAACAGGCACAAAGACTGTCCATACATGAGCTGTTGTAGCGATTTCACTTAGGTTTATCTCAAGTTGTCTAACATTAGCTTCCATGGCTTCAAAAGAAGGACAGTTTTAGTTCTCAATGGTTCCAATGGGTGGGAGAAACTTGAAAATGTTAACTTGAAGAGTTATAGCCAAATATTGGAGGAAACTAGAAGAATTCAGGATCTAGTCCACTTTATAAGTAAAAAACAAAACCTTAAAGGCACACAACACTGGAACTTGATAGCCACAAAGATATATTACTAAGACATTATTTTTCTCTGTATAATCACCTTATTTTTTTCCAAAGAGAACCACCGCAAGATTAATTTGCCTGAAAACCAAGTATAGCTTCAATAAAGTTGGCCTGATTATTTACCTAAGTGAAGCAAGAATAGTGATGGACCATATAGGCTTTTTTAAGTCTGCACTGTTGGACTTTTTCATAAGGAGTCTCAGACTGAACTTTCAAAAGCCTCTCGAGGCCAAGAAGTCAAGTCAAGGACTTGCCAACAGCCTTTGCCTGCAATTTCTATAGATTTGGGTAAATTCCTCTCCTCTCAAGATCCCCAAAATATCCTCAATTTCCAGAGCCTGCCAGGAAGGAACCTTTCATATTCTCTGGGTAAGGCTGCCGGGAACCCTATAGACCCAGGTACCAGACTGCGATTTCCAAGGGGCTTTAATGGCTCCATTAAGTTAACCTTAGTTTCTAAAAGCTGTCTGGTCATATCTGAGTCTGTGCACACTCTCAAATATGACATTCCAGTCAAAGCCTTGGCAGTATAAGCAATGCGTCTGATTATGTCCTATTACAAGGAAGAGAACAGAGTTTTACTGTACTTAGGCAAATAACTATATTACCATGAAAGTAAGAATGCTCACTGAGTTTCCCAATTCTGGAGGGATCAGGTAGGGAGAAAAAGTAATTGTTTCATCCCTGTTCACAAAGATATATCTTACCAAGTTGTTGAGAGCTTAAGGGAAAAGATGAAAAAGCTTCCTTCAATCTGGAAATACAAAATAGAACCAGCAATACTCCAAACAAAAAATCATAAAAATTGCAATCATCCCGTCAGTTCGTTCAGTTCCGTGTTAAATTTTGCTCTGCTTGAATCCAGTTTTTTCATTAGTTCCAGAAATTCCTACCCAGTTCAGGCGGTTTTTTCTTTTTTATCTTAAAGTTATCAGAAATCTGTATTCAAGCACTTTCCACGAATCTCCTTGAAGATGAAGCACTCCTACAAATACTTTTGCAAAAGCATTTAGTGAAACAATAACTGTAAATGACAAAAGACTTAAAAATGGCCATGGTTAAGGATGTGCTGGGACTCGTTATAATGCAGTTGACAAGGAAATTTGGTTTTCTTTGTGCTGATGACATCTAGCACAGATGACTAGATGACACCTTTTTTTTTGTTGTTTGCTTAAGAAAGGTTCCATGTCCAGCATGGAGCCAACATGGGGCTTGAACTCATGACCCTGAGATCAAGATCTGAGCTGATCAAGAGTCGGACACTTAACCTGAGCCCCCCAGGTGTCCCTTTGTGACATACATTTTAAGATAGTAACTAGACTTATGGTGGATAACATCGTATCAAGACACACTAGATTTTTAGGAATTTCATACAATTTGTAGAACATTTACATCGTATATCTAGACACTACAACATGAAGAAGGCTTCGTTTAACTTCTTATTTGACAGTGCTTCCCATGTAATTTAGCCTATCAAATAAGTCTAATTAGTTTAACATCCCCCATACTTTATATATAAAAGGAGAGAGAGCAAATCTTTGGCAATTATCCAGGGATCTCTGGGAAATTCCAGAGTTAATTTGAGGTGAAAAGAGTTGGCTTAGAATTTCATTTGGGGGAAACTTGTCAAAAACGTCAAGAGGTTTTAAAACACTTGGTCAAATAGGATCTTGGGTCGTTGTGAAACTATTATCATTCATGTAACCATAGTGACAATTAAAGACTTCTCAGGCAAATACAGAAAGTTACATAGTTGTAAAAAAAACAAGACAAAAAGATGTTAGTTCTTTTGAGAGAGAAGACCCAGCCTTTTTACATAATCAAAGACATGATATGAAACACAGGAGATTATTTTCACAAGACACAAAATCTTTCTTTTCTAGGCACATTACTTAAAAGATAAACCAAAACTTTTGTTTACAATTTCTTACTAATTGTGGACCAACAACTAAAGAAAACTTGTCCTTTCACCAGATGAAAGCAAATTAAGTTCACTTCACATAATACACAATTCAGTTTTTGCCGGCTTGATTACATAAGGTAAAATTCTCTCCCTGCCCATACTTCTATACCATTTTTACTTGAGGGCAATTTACTATTTTCCTTTAAAAAAATGCATCTTCATATCTCATACCCCTTTTTACCAAAACACATCTTACCTTCCTGGCATACAGAATTATTACCCTTATTATTTCTAGCACTTTAAATTTCACAATTAAAATTCCTAACTCTTAGAAACCTTAATTTCTAGGGAAAACTAAAAAGTAAAAGGGGACACCTGGCTGACTCAGCTGGAAGAACATGTGACTCTTGATCTGGGGAGTCGTGAATTCGAGTCCCACATTAGAGGAAGAGATTACTGAGAAACAAAGAAAATTTTTTTTAAAAAAGTGACCACTTGTAACCTGTCTGTTACATCTGCAACTTTTACATTGGCAAATTAATAAAAACATTTCACAGCTTTCCAGAAGCATCTACCTTTTTCAATTTTCCAATCAATGCAACACTGATACATTCAAGTGTCTCTAGGTTCTCTGCAATAAGAAGTCAAAAGTAGGTAAATCTGTGTTCAGTAATTGATGCTTCAACATTGTCTCTTATGTGGAAATGACCTGGGTATTTAATGACTACCCAACACCTAACTCAACTTAACAAAATTCTAAGGTTTTAAGTTAGCAAAAGGATTTAGAGAAACTGTTTAGGTGAACATACCATAAAACATAAATATTGCTGAAAAGTTCATTTATAAACTTTTATCCTACCTGCATCAGTTTAATTTGCTTGGTCTCAATAGTTGTGTTTAGATTCGTCATGAAAATTTCATGAGGCATTAAATGTGTAACCATCACCTGAAGTTCTCTTTCTTGCTGACAAACTCTGTAACAAAGGTAACATGGGCTTAGCTGACTTTAGTAAACCTAGGTACAGGGCGCCTGGGTAGTTCAGTGCGTTAAGCCTCTGCCTTCGGCTCAGGTCATGATCTCAGGGTCCTGGGATCGAGGCCCACATCAGCTCTCTGCTCAGCAGGAAGCCTGCTTCCTCCTCTCTCTCTGCCTGCCTCTCTGCCTGCCTCTCTGCCTACTTGTGATCTCTCTCTCTCTGTCAAATAAATAAATAAAATCTTTAAAGGAAAAAAAAACCTAAGTAGAATCAAAGTCGCATGGGTACGTCACATTTAGTGCTGGTGACTCCGAAGACATGTTTATTTTACTTAAACTAGCTTTTATTGGTCCAAGATTACACCATGTCTTGTGAACCCTAAGAAGGAGTTGGGTTAGTTTTTATTCTATTTCTGGATATTTGGTATATATAAGCACTTAATTTTTAAGGCAATGAAACAGAGCTCGATTCCATCCGGTGACCGAAAACACTGCGCACACACACAATATACATATTCCGGCCCCCCAGAACATCCAGACAGACACAGAGATCTCATGGTTTCATTTTACAGTGTTAGCCATGAGATAGGTATGACATTGGGAAATTCACCAGTTATAAGACAACAGTTGGAATAAGCTCAGTTTATCTGCTCACACAGCTAAATCTTTTGGCACAAATATTTGTGTAGAAAACACATGATTTTTCATTAGCCTAAATTTCAAATGCCCTCTCTCCCTTTTTGTTTTTCTGTTTTTCTTCTGATAAGAATTGCTCTCCTGGGGCACCTGGGTGGCTCAATCCTTAAGTGTCTGCCTTCAGCTCAGGTCATGATCCCAGAGCGGGAAGCCTGCTTCTCCGTCTCTCACTCCCCCTCTTTGTGTCCCCTCTCTCGCTGTGTTTCTCTCTGTCAAATAAATAAATAAAATATTTTTAAAAAAAGAATTGCTTTCCTGAAATGTGCACTTTAATATTTACATGTCAAAAGCACAGGGAAGAATGTGTAAGTTACAAGCCTTTGGGATTGATTTTAAAAAAATAAAAACCAAGAATAGGTGAACTCTGAAGCGCCTCTTGAGCCGCACGTTTAGTTTTGTAAAACTTTGTAAGATAAGGACAGTTGCTCACAATTCCTGAAAGAATTGGGTCACAGCCAAAATGACATCATTGGTTGAACCACGCATCACACACACACACAAATGTGTGTGCGTGTGTATGTGTGTATATGAATACTTTTACAAAAAGTCAGATTTTTTTCTTTCCCTCTAGGTACATAGTTTCATTTTCTAGGAGAGAAACCCCAGAAACAATTCCTACCAGGCTGTGAATATCAGCTTCCACTCCAACCGCTCTCTGACTACAGAGCTACTGCAAAGTCCTTTGAATATCTTGCCAGTTTTCAGTTGGGACAAACAGCAAACATTTCCAAAAATGCAATATGTCTTTGTAAAGTCTGTATCAAGCTTTCCAATTAAAAAAAAAAAAAAAAAACCTTCATTCTGAATATGCGATTCAACTTTGGACCAATTTACCTTAAGTGGGGAAAGCCCTTCTATCAGTCCCTGAACATCAGCCCTGAGCTGATCATTTGTAAAAGGGCCTAGGAAAAATTCTGGTCATTTCTTCTGTGGAGGAAGGTTTTCAGGGGATTCTTTGGCTTGTCTGATAACTACAACATGACCATGGCTGAGAAGAGTACCCCTTGGCAGCCAAAGGGGGTCCCCGCGAATGGGGTTGTAAGTGACAAATCATCTTTTTAAATTCCTCTTTAAATTTGATAGGATCCTCTGAAAGGTAAAGAGGACTTTATAATTGTAAAAATCTGCTGCTGTCCAGGGGAAATGAAGTCTCTGGGTGGGGGTTTAGGATATATCTGCCAAAGATGTTACACAGGAAGGCTGGAAGCTGGCAGTGCCGGATTATAGAGCCCAGCAAAATGAACCTCATTGTCCGTCCTGGGTGCTTCTGTTAAATTTATTTCCTGGCTCTTTGCATTTCCATTAGTAACCTGTACACCCTGGACCTAGAGATTAGGCTAATGTGCTCTCTGTAAATCTTATAGGGAAAAGGAAGTTAAAACAAGCAGCTGACTGTGTAAGGGATCTTCTGGGGAAAGTGCAGGAGTTTGGGGAGCTAAGGGAATTTGCTAAGAAGGGGCTGATTTTAAGAAGGGGAATTTACATTGGATATGAACTTTCATTTTGTTCTAAGTTTAATTTCTGTTCTTTCATCTTCCTACAGGAGTCCCTGAGGTTAGCTGTTATACTTCTTTGTATTCACTCTTCAGTTAGGTCTTTCCATAGGTACCAATAAGACAGTTGTTTAGGATAGGAACTCCCCTAAACAAACAAACAAACAAACAAGCAAAAACAGTGCTCAAATACAGAAGTTTTTCCAATGCAAAGTACCTATCATCTAGAAATTAATGAGTAGGATCTATCCATCTCAATAGCAACTCAAAACAATCCACTTTTTTATGGCTTAGTCACAGGCATTAAGAGGTATCCCACAAAAGAGTGCAAAAGATGAGGACCCAGTCTCTCGTGGGAACATGAGACACCTCCAGTCACAGACCTGCTAATCTGTGACACTGGGCAGGCACTATGTGCCTGGAACTTTTCCAGCACTAATGAGACAATGAAGGTTGACACAACAAAGGTTCCTTATGGACTGGGACCCCTTCCGATAAACTCCTCTGAGAGCTGGCATGGTGGGACAAGGAGAATGCTGATTCGTGTCTTTGAATCCCAGGCTATTCGACTGCCTACCAGATGTGCCTTCCAAATGGTGGAGACCAGGGTATTCTCACTGATCACAAGGCCAAGCTCTCAGGACACAGAACAAGATGAAAGGAACACCTCACCCAGTTTTCACACAGGGAACCTAAAGCAAAGTCTGTCTAAACAGATGCTGGACTGGTAAGAACCGAGAATTCACCAGGCTGTGAGGTAGGCAAACAACAGGCCTGCTGGGCCTATGCTTGAGTTCTACCCTATGGCTTTCTTTTTCATGATAAAAGACTCAAAAGACAGAGGCAAAAGAAAACAACGGCCATTTCTGGGAGGAACAAGATCAGTAGAAATTAAGAGTATTCATAATAAATCTTTACCAAAGTTGCTACACTTGAGGAAATAATTCACACAAATATTTTCTCCTGATAATTTAAATTTAAAATTTAAAACGAAAAAGTAGGTGGCTGGGTGGCTCAGTTGGTTAAGCGATTGCCTTTGGCTCAGAGCATGATCCTGGAGTCCCGGGATCGAGCCCCACATTGGGCTCCCTGCTCGGCAGGGAGCTTGCTTCTCCCTCTGACCCTCCCCCCTCTCATGCTGTCTCTCCTTCTCTCTCTCTAATAAATAAATAAAATCTTTTTTAAAAAATTAAAAAAAAAAAGACTCTCGCTTTCAGCAGACCCTGCAGATAGAGACCCAAGAGACTGGTGTGGTAAAAATTCTTGTCTTCTGCTGGTTCTTATCAAACACCCCAGGATTTCCCAGCTGCAGCCACCCCAGAGCCAGCAGCGTCCAGACAGCAAAGTCTCCTGGCTGGCTTGCCAACCCTGTACGGAGGAAACATTTTTCCTCTACCCTTCTAGATTCTTTGACTAACAGGATAAAAATGAATTTAATTATGTAAGTATAGGAGCCGCATAAGAATATTAGAGCCAAGGACAAGTGAGTTAGTTGGGTCTCATATGCCATGCAAAGGAATGGACTAGGAGCATGGGGGCTTCAGAAGGGAGGAAGGTAATTCACACGATGATAAGAAGAGCAGGTATTTAGTAATTAGATGTTTGCCCTGCCATAAATATAGGTCCTTCCGATAAAAAGTTACCTTTGGTAATAGCACTCTTTTCTGCACCAGGACCCCTATCTAAATTCTTTTAGGTAGTTAAAGAGAAAATAAAAGTTTTTCTTGAGTCTGCCGGGTCTTGATTGCCTTCAGCTCAAAAGAATCTATGTGGCAGAGTGGCATACTTAAGGTTACGTATTTTGCTTCCCCTCCAACCACTCCAATGAAGCAATGATGTCATTGCAGCTTCTGCTCACTTGCAGCAGACTGCCATAGTCTGCATAGGCAGCCAGAACCTTATGGCATCTTCTAGACCATTGTCCCTCCTTCCCTCCAACCCAGGAGACAGAGCACGTTTACTCTCCCGCTCTTTGTACATTCTGTAAACCTTGAGTATGGGCTCTGCATTTCTTTATCTAGAGGAATGCTTCTCAAACTGCGGGCTTAATAAAACAGAGATTGCAAAGCCTCACCCTCGGAATCTCTGATTGGGCAAGTCTAGGATGAAGTCCCAGAATGTGCATTTCTTTTTCTTTTTCTTTTTCTTTTTTTTTGGATTTTCTTTATTTATTTGACAAAGAGAGAAACAGCTAGAGAGGGATCACAAGCAGGCGGAGTGAGAGAGGGAGAAGCAGGCTTCCTGCCAAGCAGGAAGCCGGATGCAGAGCTTCTGGGACTTCGGGATCATGACCTGAGCAGAAGGCAGATGCTTAACAACTGTGCCACCCGGGTGCCCCCAAAATGTGCATTTTTAAGGAGGTCCCAGACCTTGCTGATCCTTCTGATCTCAGGACCACACTTTGAAAACACTGTTCTAAGACCGTTTTGGTTTTTTTTTCTTAAAAAAAAAATTCACAAATTGAGTGCTGTGGTTAGGTGTCTGTATCAGGTCAGAAAATGGAACCTAATGGCATTTATTTATTTGATTTTACAAGTTTCTGTCCAGTGTCCCGCTCTGGATTCAATGAGCACAATAACAATTCCAGTTAAAGGTAAGGGCCTCAAAATGGGAGAGAAAGGAGGGAGGAAGGGGAGGAAGGAACGTGGTTAGAAGGGGCAGCTTCCAGAACATCTCTGGAAGGTGTGATTCTAAATCTATGCTCTGAAAAATCTGGGAGTGGGCAGAGCTCCGCTGGACTAAAAAGGAATATGGTTTTTCTCTGTGTTTTCCTATTACCTAGGGTTGGTTGGTTATCCTACCAACGGCGAGTCATTCTTCACTCACGCAGGGGTATGGGCAAAAGGGCGAGCCCAGTGCCTGCCTCAGGCACACCTGCCACGCCAAGAGAAGGAGGCCCGCGCCCTTTGGCTGATCCCACAGCCTGGAAAAAAGCCAGACTCCGCTGCCTTTGAAAGCCTGTTCCTTGGAGCAATCCTGGCTCGCTAGGTTTAATTGTTTCATCTCTTTTTTTTTTTTTTTTCTGGTTTATGAAGCCGCCCCGCCTAACGTTCGCCCCTAGAGCAGCGGCCCAGAAAGGTGGGAGGAGCCCAGGCAGTGCTCCGAGCTGGGGCAAAGCGGGTTTCTATTTCCCGATTATAAAGAAGCATTTGTTGAGAGTTGATGAATTGTGGCAGGGCTGGGGCCCGGCCGGAAGCACACCTGTGATGCTCAGAGCCCGGAGCCTGCCGGAGACTGTGCATCGAATGTGACCACAGGTTTTCCCTGGCGCTTGGGAAGGGCGGGTGGGGAGGAAGGAAGGTGTGAACACAGCCCCCCCCCCCCCCCCCCGCCTCACCCGCACCCCCCATCCCGCACCCCAGTTTGAAAGCCTCTGCTACTCAAAATGTGGTCCCTGGACCAACATCACCCAGGGGCTTGTTAGAAATGCAAATCTCAAAAAAGAAAGAAAGAAAGAAATGCAAATCTCACACCTACTGAATCAGAATCTGCTCTGTAATGAGATTCTACGGTAATGCTCCTGCCCCATTGACATTTAAGGTTGAGGGGTCCAGGGCAGAGAAAAAGCTAAGAGCTCCTGCTCTGAGTCAAGGAAAGGGAGGGCTCCTGTTTGTCAGGGGGAGGGGGTGATCCCTGACCTTTGCCCCTGGAGTAGAGACAGAGAAATTATCATATGGCTTGAGTTGGTTGGGAGGTCTCAGAAGCTCAGAGTAAATATGAGTGGGGGAGGAGGAGGGTAGCTCAGTTTGTCTGGGAGAAGGGTGGAAAGAGAGGGGACTGGGTAAGTGGGTGCCACCCACCCTCCAGAGCAAGTTGGGTCTCTTGTGTGCCTGGACTTTTTCCTCTGTGGCCTGCACTTGTTCCAAGACCCAAGCAAGGCATTTTAGCACATGCCCAGGTGGGAGCACCTGGGAGATTCTTAATAAGCAGGCTGACATGTGGTGAATAAAATTTTAATGCTACAAGAGAGAGAAAGCGCACAATCATAAAAAGTGTGCCCGGCATCAGTGTGCAGGGACCAAGAGGACATGCCTGGCAGGGAGGCCCCGGGGAGCTGGCAGGGGCAAGGCTATCCCACTATCCCCGTGAAGGGCTAGCGGCATCTTATGTCTGGACCCAAGAACCAGCCTGCTGTCCTTGTTCTGCACTCGTGGAGGGAAGAAGAGGTATTGAGTGCATTAAAGATTTGGTGAAAGGGCAGGGACAGATACAGAGATGAGCCTTCCTCGACCCCCATCTGACCCTCTGTCGCCCTGGCCTACTGTCAGCCCTGCTCAAGCCAAGTGGCATGGTGATAGAAGAAGGCTTGCATTCAATCTCATAAACTCCGAAGTAGGTGATACACTTTCACACTCCCCTCCAGGCCCCTTCGACAATTTTATGTGGGGAGCGAGTGGACCAATGAAAGACACACACCTATCAAATTCCAGGTTGCCCCCAAGCTGGTATGGTAGTTTAAAGACTAGATAATCCACTTGGATTCCAATCATGTTTCAACAGACTGTTGCAAGAGAGTGAGTCTGTCAAAGTGCTCTTTTTTTATTTATTTGTATGTTCTCCCTCTGCCTCTTCCATGAAGGGCTTCTGGTGATTTGCAGAACTCAGTCAGGTCCATTTAAATATGAAAATGAAACGGTAAGAATCAAGTTCCATTCTAGTATTAAACTAAGACTGGAAGTCAAGACCTGGGCAAATGGTGACATTTCATAGGAAAAAAATAAAAAAATAAAAAGAAAAGAAAAGAAACATCAATTTCTGTCCTGGATCTAGAAAGCAGAAGCCCTAGTGTAGGGTGTGAGAAATGTGGCTTTAGCAAACGAAAATGTAGTGGGCAGTAAGCTCACTCTGAATAAAGAGTGGAATATGGTGGCTAAACAAATTTAAAAGCATCCTGCCTTATGCTATAGTCACAGATGTAGACGTTTGGGACAAGGGAAGGGGTGGTCCCACTCCGCCTCATTCCTGTCAAGATCACTCCTGGTACCTTGAGCTTAGTTCTGAAAGTCAGCCTTTGAGAGGTCATTGGCAAATGGGAAACATTTGGAAGAGAACAATCTGGAGAGTCAAAGATCGTGAAACCTGAAACATACCTAGTAGGCTATGGGCCGGTCCCTCGATCAGGTACCAAAAGGCCAAAGTCACAGAAGACATAGTCCTGCCCTTCAGAAACTTACAGCCCAGTGAGCAAATCAGATAAGCACATAAACCAGAGAAAGACAGGAGGCTGAACCAGGATGTGGAATCTTGGAAGAAGTTGTGGAAATTATGAACTATTTTGGACTGGGTGACATCCAGCATTCAACACTGTCTGCAGCTGGGGAAATGTGTGCCTCCATCTTAAAGGGAGAATCTGAGCAGTGCATTCTCTTCATGCTACATGTATCAGAAAACCTCATTAGAGTGGCTTAAACAAGTAAGATGTATTTTTGCTCACAGGACAAGAAGAGGGGAGGTAGGCAAATAAGGATCTAAGAATGTCAGCACCTTAGCCTGCAATTCTCTTGGCTGTGCCCTCCTGGTTACAAGATGGCTGCTACTGCTCTTGCCTTCATGTCTACATTCCAGTAGGAAACAGGAAGAAAGGGAAGGGGCGACAACCTGTATTAGGATGACAAAAGCTTTCTCAGGAACCCACAACAGATGTTTGCTTGCAATTCATTGGCCAGAACTGTTACCCATGGTTTCACAATGTGGTTCATTGTCAAGAATGGGGGGTTGGGTTAGCCAACCAATGGTGTCTACCATAGATGGGTTTTTCAAGCTTGGGGACTTGAAGGGATAGTGGCTTACCATCCTCCTTGCTAAGAAATGCAGAGGAGGAACAGGTTTGCTTTGGGGGGGGGCAGTTGATGAGTTCAGTGTTGGACATGTTAAGCTGAAGAGCCTGTGGAGTACCTAAAGATGGAAATGTTAAGTGGAGAAATTAAATGTGAAGGTATGGATTGCCACTGAAGGCTCTGTGTTCAGACATGGATTTAGGAGTCACCAGCAAAGCAGTGGGGACCAAAGGGGTGGGCGTAGGTAAGGTCCCTAGGGGGAGAAGTGCAGGGTGAGGTCTAGGTGGGCTTGAGGGAGCACCAGTGTTGTGTTTCAGCAGGAAATGTCATGGCCAGGTCCGTTGGCAGAAAGCACTCTGGTAGACAGACATCATAAACCTCCTGGAACCCACAGTATAAGTGCCCCCAGAGGGAGAATGGCTCGGTGCAGGCACAGCAAGAACTATAAGATCTGGGGCCCAGAGAGGACACTCTGGCTCTCTGGGGAGCATAACTACCTTATGGGATAGTTTCAGATGTTTCGGGGTGTCAGCATGACCATGGATATAGAAGGTAGCGAGCTCACCATTCATATCATCCTGAAGGTTCTCTCAGTCCACATGGAGTGTTAGGCCCGTTGAAGTGTGGGCATGCCTCAGTTCCGGGCGGTCATGGGGAGCCACCCACTATTGGTTTCAACGTCTTGTTTCAATCCTTTGCATGGTTTAGGCATTGCTTTAGAAGTCAACCAAACTAAAAGCAACTTTGACCCAGGTCCTGGTCATCCCTTGCACCCATCCCTAAACTAGGACCAGACTGTGTGGGCTGACCCAGCACAGAGGTCTAAATACGTGAGAGAAATACCAACAAGTGAAGCTCAGCTTTGGCAAAAGGAGTCAGCAATGACCTTGGACTGAGCAGTTTCTGAGAAGTGACTGTGGCTAAGGCTGTGTGTCAGTGATATAAGAAATGAACAAAAGAGAAGGAAGTAGAGTCCAGAGGTAGAGACTACACTTTGAAGACTCCTGATACCGAGGGGCAAGAGATACACAGGTTCTTAGCAAGAGTGCAATGTAGCGTCCAGGGAGGCTGTTTCCTTCGTATTATCTTATTCTACTTTGTCTTTTATTTAAGGTGGAGGTGAGTCGACAGGAAAGGCGTCCTTGAGAGAATGCACTGGAGGGACAGAGGAGAGGATAGTTGGGTGAGGTGGGTCTCCACGAGAGGGGTAGCGTGGCGTGAGAGGGCAATCTCCACACCAGCCTTCAGGTAAGGGGAGAAGAACAGGAGACAGAAGGTCACCCTGTAGGCAATGAGAAAAGAAAAGGCGTTCTTCCCTAATAGGCTTAGTTTCACATTAAATAGGGACTCATGAGAGAAAGGAGTTCCTATCCCAACAAGAGACACACACAAGGATGCTCATGGAAGCTTTAGTCATAATAGCCCCAAACTGGAAACAATCCACAGGTCCGTCAGTCAGAGAATGGGAGAACTCTGGTGTTGGTCATATAATGGACTGCTGCCAAGCCAGGGAAAGATCAAGCTCTTCTCAACGATACGGTGACTCTCACAAATATGCTGTTGAGCAAAACAAGTCAGATACACAAGTAGACATTTTACGATTGCACTTACATGAAGTTTAGGAATGGATAAAACTGGGGCACCTGGGAGGCTCAGTCGGTTAAGCGTCGGCCATCCGCTCAGGTCGTGATCCCAGGCTCCTGGGATCAAGCCCCACATCAGGTTCCCTGCTCAGCGGGGAGTCGGCTTCTCTTTCTTCCCCTCCCCCTGCTCGTGTGCTCTCTCTCTCAAATAAATCTTAAAAAAACTTTTTTTAAATATGGTTATATTAGGAAAAGAGTACGCTGTTTTAGAGATGTGTACGAGATATCTATAAGTAAGTGATAGGACATTGGGGATTTGCTTCAGGACAGTCCAGTGCGGGGAGGGGCAAAGAGGATAGAAATGAAACCAAACTGGCATGAGTTCATAACTGTTACAGCTATATAATGGGTACATGGGGCTCATTTTCCTAGTCTGTCTACTTTTGTATATGTTTGAAATTATTTTTTTGAGATTTTTTTTTATGATTTACTTGTCAGAGAGAGAACAAATAGGGAGAGTAGCAGGCAGAGGGAGAAGCAGACTCCCCGCTGAGCAGGGAGCCGATGCGGGACTCGATCCCAGGACCCTGGTATCATGACCTGAGCCAAAGGCAGACATTTAACTGACGGAGCCACCAAAGCACCCTGTTTGAAATTTTTAGTAAGAGGTAGATAGGAGGGAGACAAAGAGGGATGAAGGGAGGGTGGGAGGGAGGGAAGTGGGAAGGAGCAGGGAATCACACAATTGCCTCCCCAATCTAAAACACTCAAAATAAAAAGTAAGAAGCCCATGGCACGCAGTGCACTCCTGTGCTCACAGCCACTGCTGCGACAAAAGGAAAGAAGATCCTAGTTGCTCCCAAGGCTCTTAGTTCCACTGACAGCACCAACTCCACCACTGGCTTACTGGTCCCCTCGCACTTCATGTCCTCCCCAGGTCCCTTTCAAACACCCCTCAGTCAGCCTTCTGTCCCCATCCCGGGGAAGGTAAGTGGCTCCTCCCCCCCGCAGTCAGGAATGAGGGAAGTTAAGCTTCCCCTGAGAAATAAACTAGGCCATCAACACTGTGCACGTGACAGCAAAATGACCTTGGAGGGATGGAGTGCCCCGGCCGGCAGGACTTGGCAGCAGCCTGATTTAAGTTGTTAGGAAATTAGAATGTGTCCATCAGACAGTGAGCTGGGATGGCCAAGGTGCACTCCTCGCATTTTCCCTCCAGAGTCGCTCTCTCCTTCCCCACCTGCGCTGGCCCTGGGGAAGCCGAGCTCCGTGCACGGGAGTTGGGCCAATGGAGTCCCCCGAAGGAAGGGGAGTGGGGTAACGTTACTTTTTCCCCCTGGCTCCCTACTTCAGGGGCACCTGAGGCTAGCCATACCCCTTCACCAAAGGTTACTCTCGGCCCCTCATAAGGCTCCTTCTCCAGCCGGGTTTGGCTAATCCCTCAGCCCCCTCGCTGCTTTGACCTTACAAATGTTCTGAGCCACTCCTCCGTGAACAGGGCCTTTGAAATCAGCCTTCCTCAAAATATCTTAATATGCGTCTGCCTACCACTTGAGTTTGAACCGTAAGGGAAACCAAGGCAGAAAGAGGAGTTGGGAGTAGCCGTGGGAGCAGTGTTCTGGGAAGAGGTCACGCTCCACCAGGTCGCCTCCAATAGTCACACTTTGGGCAGGTGTGGCCCACTCAGGGGCTATGAAGGGGCTGTCGGAGCCTGCTCAGAGTCTGTGCCTCCACCCAACCCCAGACAGCTGGACAGCCCAGGGACGAACGTCCAGGGCCAGAGGCCAGCTAAGGGCAGCACCCAGTCAACCCATTTCTGTTTGTCAAAATGGCATTAACCTTGTGGCTCCTTCTAACACCCTTGTGTGAACTTGGTTGCAGAGCTGACTCACGCTGACCGAGGGGAGCCTGGGTTTCCAAGCCTGCAGAGCGTACAGCCGTGCCCTGAAGTCACACAGCGTCACGGGGTCACAGAGCTGGACGGCGACTTAGACAGAGAGGGTCTAGACTCCTCAGTTGAAGGGAGAAAGAGAGGGAAATCAGAGACATTGGATGATTATGTGGCCCGGGGGTGTTCAGAATGGGGATGGCTCATTGCAAGCTTCCCCAGGGCAGGGCCTGGTTTGGTTTTTTTAATTTAAGCTTCATTGAGTGTAATTGACAAAACTGTGAGATCTTTAGTGCTGGTGACTACACATACACACACACACAAACACACACACACACATGCTGTGAAATGTCCCTCCCCCATCAAATTCATTAACACATTAATGTTTGCATCACCTGACATATCTAGCCCCTTCTTCCCCACACTGTTTTGGGAGAGAACATCAGAATTCCACCCTCCTGGCAAACCTCAACCACACAACAGGGAGTTACACCCGCTATACATCAGATCTTCCAACCTTATTCATCATATAGCTCAAAGTCCCTAGCTCCCCACACACACACACACAACCATTTTCCTACTCTCTGGTTCTATGAGTTCGCCTTTCTTTGTTTTTTCGGTTCCACATATAAATGATACCATGCAACATTTATCTTTTCCCGTCTGACTTATTTCTCTTAGCATAATGCCTTCAAGGTCCATCCAGGTTGTCACAAATGGCACAATTTCCTTCTTTCTATTGGCTGGATAGAATCCCATTGTATATATACCACACCTCCTTTATCTGCTCATCTGCTGATGGACGCTGGTTGTTTCCCTATCGTGGCTGCTGTAGCTAAGGCGGCAATGAAGAGGAGCATGCAGATATCTCTTCGAGATACTGATTTCATCTCCTTCGGATATATGACCAGAAGTGGGACTGCCAGAACACATGGTAGTTCTATTTTTAATATTTTGGGGAGCCTCTATAGTGGTTTCCTTAGCGGCTGCACTAGTTTGCTCCCTCCGGGGCCATGTCCTCTGGACCACAGCCAGTGTTGCCCATCTACCCAGGCACAAAGCGATTTGGGGATCCTGGAACAATCAGCCAGCAGAACTCTCAGCCCTCCCAGTTCCAAGCCATCCTCAGAGCCGGTAAGAGTGACTTCGTTGGGGGGGAGCAGTGGAACACCAGACAGACCAAAACAGGCCTGTGTGTGACCCCCCTGCAAACTTCTTAACCTCTCTGAGTCTTTTCTTCATCTGCAAAAATCGCATGCAGCTGGGGCGCCTGAGTGGCTCAGTCGGTTAAGCAGCTGACTCTTAGTTTCGGCTCAGGTCACAATCTCAGAACTTGAGTTCGAGCCCCACGTCAGACTCCACGCTCATCACAGCATCTGTTTGACTCTCTCTCTCTCTCTCTGCCCCGACCCCCACTTGTATACTCTCTCTCTAAAATAATAATTTTTTTAAGATTTTATTTATTTGACAGAGAGAAACACAGCCAGAGAGGGAGCACAAGCAGGGGGAGTGAGAGAGGGAGAAGCAGGCTTCCGGCCGAGCAGGGAGCCCGATGTGGGGCTCGATCCTGGGTCTCTGGGATCATGCCCTGAGCCGAAGGCAGTCGCTTAACCAACTGAGCCACCCAGGCGTCCCACTAAAATAATAATTTTTAAAAATTGCACGCAACTCATCTTTTCTCTCACAAGGTTGTCGTGAAGATCAAGTATGCTACCATAGAGCAAAACTCCTAGTTGGAGGCCTGGCATGAAGTAGGGGTCCAGTAACTACTACACAAAATTAAGAGTCTGAAACTGTTCACCCCGTCCAGGCTGAGGACCACATCCTCCACCGTGACCTTACCACCTTCCACCAGGTTGACGTCAACACCTTCCTCAACACCCTTTAATGTCAAGGAAAATGTCACAGATGTCAGCGCCTTGCCTGCATCCCCTCAGCCCACCCCGGGGTCACACACCAGCTGCTCTTTCCGTCCCCCTGTCTGAGGGCAATCTCTGGCTGCAAGGACATACATGCTGTCACCAGGTCCGGGCAGGCCGGAAGTGCCAGGGAGCCAGCACCTTCCGGAACAGCCCTCCGAAAATGAGGACCGGGAGAAATGCCCAGCTCCCTTACCTCTTCAGGGGGCAGTTCTGAGCCGTATTCCAGACAGTCTCTGAGAAGGTCCCCCGTGGCACTGAACTGGCCACAGTGGAAACGCGCTCAATGAAGCGCCCTTCGTTGACCTTCCTTCCTGCCTTGTCTCACTTCCTCTCACTGTGCCTCTTGGGCTCACTTCCCACGTCAACAACTGCAGCTGAAAAGCTTCTCTCAGGGTCTGCTTTTAGGGGAACTCAACCTAAGACCACGAGCAACAGACGGGGGGTAATCGCATCGGGCTCAGTGGGGTCCACACTGGGGTTCCCCGTGCAGGCAGCCCCCGGGGGGTTGGAGAACTCGTGCCCTCCCCCACCCCACCATGTCTCCACTGCTTCTGGAGAGAGTCAGCCTCCGAGAAGAGGGAACTGACGAGCAACAGCCTGGCCCCGTGCCAGAGCACAGAGCTGCATCTGAGGACAGAGCAATCTGTCACTAAAATCCTCCTCCTCCCCAGCGCAGTAGGGTTCTGTCTGCAACTACGGGCAAAAGGATTTAGAGAATGAAAGAGGAAAATCTAAAACACTGAAGGAATAAAGCACCTCACCCCCTGCAGCACTGATGGCCATCACGAAGGCAGAGAGGGGTCCGTCCCCTCCCCGGGGCCCACGCCACACCCCACCCCCCCAACCCCACCACGACCCGGATGCCATCAGGCTGCCCTTGTGGCAGAGTGTCCTTGGCCCCATCATCCCAGCAGCGGCTGCAGAGAGATGAAGGGATGCTCCTCAGGCTTTGGTCTCCCCAATGCCCCCCTTCACACCCATGGGGATGGCCATTATCAAAAACACACACAAAAAAACCCCAAAAAACCAGTAACTAGTGGGTGTTGCGAGGATGGGGAGAGATGGGCACTCGTGCAGTGGGGGTGGGGGTGTAAAATGGCACAGCCACTGTGGCAAACAGTCAAAACGACATATCAAATTACCAGAGCATCCAGCAAGTTCTATCTCCGAGTGTTGACCCAAGAGAATTGTAGGGGCTCAAACAGATATTTGCACACACATCCATATCTGCATCTGCCAAAAGGTGGAAATCACCCCCAAGTGTTCGTCCACGGATGAAAAGATAAACAAAATGGGGTCTCTCTGTACGATACTGCTCAGCCTTCAAAAGGAAGGAAATTCTGACACAGGCTACAACACGAATGAACCTTAAGGACATTATGCTGGGCGACGTAAGTCAGTCACAAAAGGAAGAATGCTGTGTGAGTCTACCTACATGAGGTCCCTAGTGTCACAGAGACAGAAAGCAGAATGGCGGCTGCCAGGGAGCTGGGGGCATTGGGGAGAATGGGGAGCTATTGTATAATGGGTATAGAGTTCCACTCAGGGAGGATGAGAAAGTTCTGGAGATGAGTGGTGGTCATGGCTGTGCCACAATATGAATGTACCTGACGCCACTGCCCCGTGTATTAACAGTGGTCCATTTTATGTGATGAACATTTTGCAGGAATTTAAATAAATGCCTCCAACCCCTCTCCCATTCTCTCCTTCCCCTCCCCCCTCTCCCAGTGTCTGGTGTCCCTGATGGCTGGAGTGCCGCCAGGTCTACACCTGGTTTTCTGCTCCTCTCCGGGCACCCGTGGATTGACAGCCAGTTTGCCATCGGGATTTTGACTTTTTTTACTATGTGTCCTGGGTCAGGTTCCCTTGAAGCAGAAGCTGAGACAGGGGTTTGGGCAAGTGAATAAATGAAGATAATCTTTAGGGAAGTAAGAGAAGCTGGAGAACAGAGCTGTGGATTCAGATGAAGTCTGGCCTGGGCTTAGCCCTACCGGGGCCTCTGCATTGTGAGGGGACCAACTAGACTTCTTACCTTAGTCGGTGGCCATTGGCTGCTGTCCACACCACAGTGTGGGGGACCTCCCAGGCATTTCCAATGGGTAGCCCCCACCCAGCTGCTGGCAACAGTCAGGAGAAGGGGCGGGTATGCGTTGTTAGCCGGTAACCCTCATTGCAGCTAGGGGGACAGGTGCACCAGCCCTGGAAAGGGATCCTGGGTCTTGCGTAGCTTCTTCTCTAACACCCTTTCGAGAAAGCCAGCTCTGGTCTCTCTTCTTTCTCCCATCCTTCCCACCTCTGTTTGGCAGAAGCGACAGTGTGGGGGTCCAATTCTGGCTCTGCGGCATACCAGATAATATCATCTGGGTGACTTTGTTTATCGCACTCAGACTCAGTTTCCACATCGATAAAATGGGAATGGAAACGTGGTTGTAATTGTCTGGGATTAACCACAACTCTCCATTCCTGGCTCCCTTCTTCTGGTAACAGGCTCCGCCCACTTCCAATTCAGCCTTGGGGCATGTGACACAGGGTAGCCAATCAGAATATCCTATTCACTTGCCCACTCAGGAACAGCACTGAGACTGAGACAAGTAGGCTGATTAGAGGCCTTCTGGAACTAGCAGGGATGGTCCATTGCCTGAGATCCAGAGAGTTAGAAGGACATAAGGCCAGCTGTGGCCATGTTCCGTACAGTGTGTGGGATGCCTGTCTGCTGGAAAAAAGGGAGTACCATGCCAAGAACAGAGAGAGAAGGAATGAGAAAGAATCTGGTCCGTATCATGTGTGGCTCTAGACCCATCTGTGGCTTCCATCGGCCCCACTGCCTGGCTTCCCGGGTCTAGGAGCCAACCGGTTCGCTGTGTGTCTAAGTTGGTGTAAGCGAGATTTCTCCCACTTGCAAAGAGCAGAAAGCCGCCGGGCACAAGGGATACCTACCCGGCAGTGTTGCTTTGCTCATCAGAGCCCCCAACAGTGAGCAGACACTTTTCTAGTTCACCTTCCAACTCAGAATTTAACTTAAAAAACTCTCACGGCTGCCCTGAGATTGCTGAAGCCCCAGTCCACTCTGTCGTGTATCCTTGCAACTGTTTTTGTGTTCGTCGTTGGGCAATTCCTCGAACTCATTCTCATGAGGGCCCCAGCTCTTTCGGATTCGTTGTTTCTTCCTCCTTGGACTCCTTGGTGGTGGTGGACTTGGAATTTCATTTTTTGCCTTCTTCCAGCCTCCTGGATGGTCAGTAGAAACATCGCAAGCCGTGACTCCCTACGTCTGCTTTCTCTAAAGCGCTATTCTTCAAAGGGCCCTCTGGGCAACACCCCCACCTTGCAGTAAGAACCTCTGAGATCCGTGCCCCTGCTCCCAAATGACCCAATAAGAACGCTAGAGGCAGAACCACTGCTCCAAGCCTTCTGGAGTCTGAGCAGCCCACTCTTCATGATCCCCCTTCCGAGAGAACACACTCACCTCCCAAGTTCCTGTCCCGTTCCCTCACCAACAGCTCCTCCTTCCTGATTTGAATTAACTCACAAAGAGCTATCCTTCCTGTCTCTGTTCAATATTACAAGAGGTGAAATGGCCGGCCAGGCAAGCCAAGGGTTGGTTCAGAAGCTCTGCAAGGCCGCCGTCCAGCTGCTAGTGCCCCCCATCGGCAGGGGCCTCGCCTTCAGGCCTGTTGCGTGGTCTCAGTCGGGAACCCATCATCAACGTCCCCCATCTGGTTTGGCAGCCTGTAATACACACTCCTACAACAATATGACTTCTGTTCCCTTTGCCTTTGATCTCCACCCACATGATTTCCAGCCCAGCCCCACCCGCAGCGCTGTGGATTTCCATGCGGGTGTAAATCTTTTTATCATGTGCCGATGCTCCACCTCTCCTTATAATGGTTTCTTTTTAACAAGGGAAACCTACCCAGGTCGGCCCCAAGTGACTTTGGCCCAATTGTGACAGGCAAGCAGCCACTGCAGGACGCCTTGTGATAAGGCTCAAGCTAGTTACCCCTGTGAGTAACTGGACCTCCACCCCACCGGAGAATGGTCAAGCCTTGGGGTTATCCCAGCAAGGGGGCAAAGAAACCAGGGTCTTTCTGCACTCGCTCTTGTCTGTCCAAGGGCATTCATGGGTTTAGCCGCCACTGGCCAGCCAACCCTGCTGATGCTCCACAGAGTTCACGCCAGAGAAGCCCCAGACAGCAGATGTGGGGGCTGGCAGGTGGAAATGCAGCCAGCGTGCACTGAAATGGTAAAGACTATAGGCAGGGCACTGCCAACATCTGCTTTAGCCGGGCATGAGCCTTCTGGCTGGAGGAAACACACAGCTGTGTCAGAGTCACGAAAAACCTGAACCAAGAGTCGACAAACTGGATATAGTCCTTTAGTGTGTCTATTTGGATTCAGACGGGTCCCGTAGAACTAGGATGGAGCGATCTTTTCAGCTACATGCACACTGATGAGTAAACAGAAAGCTCTACCTACAAAGGTACAGAGAAGATAAGGGGGGAAAAAGAAGAAATTAGAGAATGTGAGGCCCCCCAAGGAGGGAAAGAGGCTGGCTGACTTGGACCCCATCAGCTTGTTTGCAATACCAGCCCCCAAACCACTGTTCGTGGTCCCATGAGATGCCTTTGATCCCTTTAGTAACGATCTCTTCAGGGGCACCTGGGTGGTTAGCGGTAAAGCCTTCCACTCTTGATTTTAGCTCAGGTCATGATCTCAGGGTCCTGGGATCAAGCCCCGGGTGATGCTCTGTGCTCGGCGGGGAGTCTGCTTGAGATTCTCTCTCTCTCTCTTTCTCTCTCTCTCTCTCTCTCTCTCTCTCTCTCTCTCTCTCTTTCTCTCTCTCTCCCCCTCTCCCTCTGCACCTCCCTCTGCTCGCACTCTCTCCCTTCCCCCTCCCGCCTCTAAAATAAATAAATAAATCTTAAAAAAACACTGTTCGCTTTCATCAAGCCAACGTAATTAGGCTTATGTTTGGCCCAACCAAAAAGCTTTGACTAAGGCTACTTATGCAGTCTTCTGTCAACATCCCAGATTTATTTTGTTTGGGCTCGTACTCTGCACACAGGTGTATGGATTTCTAAGGCAGTAGGACTCTTCCTAAAGCCCTTCATTCCTTTTTGAGTCCCATCAACAGGTTTCACTGCAAATGTACTTCCTCTCTGTCCTTATGAGAAGCGTTGCCTGGGTTCCTGACAGCTCACAAGAAGGGTTCTGGTACCAGTTCGGGTGGGGGGGCATTTCCCCCCACACCATCAAACAAGGCTCTGGACGCTGGTTGGGTGTCCTACAATTTAACTCAATTCGGACACAATCTACATGGAGAGAGTGTCAGATCCTGGAAGGAAAAGGTTCAATCCTACAGCACTGCTCCCTCCCCCCCAACACACACAAACACACACACACACACACACACACACACACACACACACACACACTTCAAAGGTCAGTTGAAAGTTCCGATTGTCACGTGTGCTCCTGACAAACTGGCCGTGAGTCAGAGGTTTCCACTACCTCCTCCTTAAGTTCAATTCATTCTTTAGAGTGGCTCACAGAACTCAGAGAAACATTTTACTTACTAGATCACTGGTTTATCATAAAAGGATATAACTCAGGAGCAGCCAGATGGAAGAGATGCACTGGGCAAGGTCTGGGGAAAGGACGAGAAGCTTCCATGCCCTCTTCAGGTCCACCATCTTCACGTGCTCACCAACGCGGAAGCTCTCCCAAACTGGTCTTTTGGGGGTTTTATGGAGGTTTCATTAAATGAGCATGATTGATGCAATCATTGGTCATCGGGGATTGATTCAGCCCGCGTTCTCTTTCCCCACCTCAGAAATCAGTGGGTAACACTGAAGCTTCAAACCCTCAATTCATGGTTGATTTCCCTGGCAAGAGCCCCCATCCTTAGGCATTTTCCAATAGTCAGCCCCTTAACATGAACTGAGCAGTGGTGGAAAGGGATTCGTGATGAATAACAAGACATCCATCTACCTTTATGGCTCTGAAGCATTTTCGGGAACAGAAGACAAGGGCGCTCCTGTTGCTCTTATCACTCAGGAGAGGCCAAGGGTTTTAGGAGCTCTAAGCCAGGAACCTTGGATAAAGACCAAATACCTATGAGAAAATATATTTGCGGGGCCCCTGGATAGTTCGTCTATTAAGCCTCTGCCTTCAGCTCAGGTCATGATCTCGGGGACCTGGGATGGAGCCCCGCATTGGGCTCCCTGCTTGGTGGGGAGTCTGCTTCTCCCTCTCCCTCTCCCTTTCGCTCTCCCTCTGTGATCTCTCTCGTCACTCATATGACCAAAATCTATTGCTTATAAGTCACAATAGGCGAAGCACCGAAAGCCAAGATACTCATCACACAATGTATCATATATGAGAAATCTACTACGAACTCTGATCCTGGAATGCTTTCCATAGCCTAAACCGAGGGCCAGTTTCCCACTGCCTCTCTGCAGTGAGTGTGTAATAGGTGGGCTGATGACTTGATCTTCAGCCGCCATTTGGTCACGTGGTTAAGCAGCCCGCCAGAGAACTGGAGGAGGCCATGAGATCCCGAAGGCATAGCTTCCCACAGGCTCTTTACTGCATTGCTTTGATGGGTCCTGTGACTTAAATCGAAGGGGACACTGCAGCCTGTGGTCTGGCTTCTCAGGGCCTGGCAGCCATGGACTTGAATAGCAGCAAATGCCAACTGTCCGGGCCCCCATTCTGTTACAGACCTTCATCTACCAGTTCAGACATTCTGATCCTAGTCTCGATTCAGACTGTGTTCAGTGGATCTAGGAGACCTCGACGAAGTCAGATTTTTCTGGTGTTTTGTTTTTCCAGTTTGCAAATGTAACAGTATGGTAATACAAGGTCTTTTCTTTGGCCAGAAATTCTGCCTTAGCAGTGTTTAATTAATTCATTACCTTAGGAGTTTCAAATATTTCTTGGAAGTAGGTGGAAAATTAATACAAAACTAAATAAGCATTTTCTTTCTTTAAAGCCAGTATTTTTGACACAGAGCAAATGCTTACCAGATTAAAAACTCAATTCACTGGCGCCTACGCTGATGAAAATCCTAAAGTAATAGGATGTATTTTGGACACTGAGCTTTTAAGAAAAAAAGTACAAATGAAATAAACAGCATGGTTCCTGGAGCCCAGCTTGTACTCTTGAGCCATTTGGTGATGGGATTCAATTTTTAGATTTTAGTACTATTTTAATTATAAAATTAACAGATAATCATCATAGAAACCTGATATAAACAATAAATTACAGTTCTTCCTACCTCTATCCCACCTCTAGTCCAAGGCCCAGAGATATCCTTATTAACAGTTCCTTCAGTGTTTTTCTGGAATTTTCCATGGATATAGGAGCATACATACAGCATAAGCTTAATTAATCTAATACGCATACTTAGCATACTGTTGGGCTGGCTGAGAGACAGGGCCACCCAAACTGGCGGGCATCGCAGACGGGGTCAAGATGGCTGATATTCCCGCCAAAGCAGCCGTAGCCACCATGTCATCTCCAGTACATCGAAACCTAACCAGGGGACTGAAACTTCCCATACGTGACTTTCCAGCCAGGGACCACCCACCCTTGTCTGGACCTTCCCCACCCCCAGCCAATCACCTAGGGACACGGTGTTCCCTTGCCTAATATGGGAAAAAACCCACCTGAATCCAGACCCGGAACCGATACGGCTTAAAAACCCCTGCACTCCCCAACCCGAGGCGTGACTTCCCTGACTCTCCTCTCCCCAGTCATAGAGCCCCCCCCCCCCCGAGGGTGCTTGCAATAAAGCTCACTCTTTGGACCCTGTTTGCCTTTGTGGTCTCCGTTCTATTTGTGACAAAAAAACATATATTTGGTGCCGAAATCCAGGAGGAGACCGAGCCCCTGCTCGGGCACGGAGGCGCTCTCCTCCTCTCAAACGGACTAGGACTTCTCTCTCTCTCCGGACATCTCTCGAAGCCTGCTGTGGTGAGTGCTCCCTGGTTCCTGATCCTCCTCCGGGACGCCCTGTCCTAATGGCGGCCACATCAAGGCAACCCCCTCCGGCCACCTGGTGGCTCCTGTAGTTCCGAGGAATCAGGAGACGTCCCCCTTCCGCGGCAACTACCTTCCCTTCTGAACCGCAACCCAGTACACGGACGAGGGGACGCCTTCCTCCGTGCCCTGCGTTGATAGGTGAAGGGACCATGGGAACCTCCCAGTCCAAATTTGACCCTAAATCAGATACTCATGGATCTGGGCAACCTCCGTAGACGCCAAGGCAAATGGTCCGAAGTTCCTTATGTCCAGGCTTTCTGGGCCTTAGGCTCTCAGCCTTCACTATGCTCCCGCTGCTCAACCTCTCAGGTCCTCCTCGCCTGCTCTCCCCCTCCGACCCTTCCGCCTACTGCTCCCAAGGACCCTGATCCATCCTCTCCCTCTCCTCTCTCCGAACCTCCTAAAGACATTTCGGGACCCCCTGTAAGAGCCCCCCTCTTATCACCGCCTCCCCCATCATCCTATTCCCCATTTCCCTGTATCTCCTGATCCCCCTCAGAACGCAGAAGCATCCCCAGCTCCGGCTACTCCAACAGCTCCTGAAGCTCCTGAAGCTCTACCCCGCGGGTCTGCCACCAAGCCCTCCCCTCCCATCTCTGCTCTTACTGGTCCTGGGATCGGAATCCATCCCCCGGCCTAGTTTGCCCCCCGAGGGAGGTCGCTGGGGCCGAAGGGGTTGTCTGAGTCCACGCACCCTTCTCCCTACGGGACCTCCCCCAAATAGAAAAACGCCTGGGCTCTTTATCCGCCAACCCAGATAACTTCTTTAGGGAATTCCAATACTTGGCCCAGGCCTACGACCTGACCTGGCACCACTTACATGTTGTCCAGACCACTGCCCTCACCACTGAGGAGCAGGAACGTATCCAGGCTGCCGCCCGAGAACACGCCGACCAGGTCCACCTTACTGATGCCACCATGCTCGTCGGCGCTCAGGCAGGCCTGGCCATGGAACCCGTCGGGAATTACCAAGATGGCCAAGACGGCCGCCGACGCCATGACCGCATGATCCCATGCCTTATTGCTGGAATGCGGGCGGCCTCCAATAAGGCCGTTAACTACGATAAGATCAGGGAAAATTATTCAGGCCCCTGATGAGAACCCTGCCATGTTCCTTAACCGGCTAACCAAGGCTTTAACTCAATTTACCCGCTTAAATCCGGCCTCTCCGGCAGGGGCCACAGTCTTAGCCACTCATTTCATATCCCAATCGGTGCCAGACATTTGGAAAAATTTTAAAAGGCCAAAGAGGGCCCCCAAACCCCCATTTCTGACTTGGTGAAAATGGCATTTAAAGTCTTTAACTCCTGAGAGGGGGCAGCTGAACTTAAGTGGCAGGCCAGGCTCCAGCAGAGGGTTCAGCTCCAGACCCAGGCCTTGGTAGCAGCCCTGAGACCGGCCAGCTCCGGGAGCCGACAGGGGAACAGCCAACCACACCCCTCCGGGGGCCTGCTTCAAATGCGGGGCCCAGGGACACTGGGCCCGTCAATGTCCCAACCCAAAGGTGCCGACTGGACCGTGTCCTCAATGCCGCATGATGGGACACTGGAAATCAGACAGCCCTAACCTCGGGGAATCCTCAGCGCCTCTATGTGGGGGCAACCCCAAGACGGTAAGTCCGGCATTCCAGCTGCTCGGGTTGGAGGACGACTGATGGAGCCCCGACTCGGCTACTCCTCCCACCCAGGCCGAGCCCAGGGTCACACTCTAGGTAGCCGGTAAGTCCATTTCCTTTTTGCTGGACATGGGGGCTACCTACTCAGTTCTGCCAACCTACTCAGGACCTACATGAACCTTACCGATTCATGGGGATTGATGGGACCTCCTCCTCTCCTAGGGTAACCCTTCCCCTTACTTGCAGCCTGGATGGTTTCCCCTTCTCCCACTCATTTCCCGTAATTCCCTCTTGTCCAGTCCCCCTACTGGGAAGGGACATCCTCTAAAAAAACTGCAAACTACTATTCGTGTCTCCCTTCCCCCTCAGTTTCAGAGTGTCCTGTCTTACCCCTCCTTCCTGCCCCTCCGACCCCCACCCCAAATAGTCTACCCGCAATAGACCCCGAGATATGGGACACTTCTAAACCTGTCGTTACCCCCTCCTAACTCCCACCTCAGTCCCTTACTGGGAACCCCATCCGCCTCCTCCAGGAACTCCAGGCTCCTCAAAGACCCACGTCTCTCTCTCTCTCTCTCTCTCTCTCCCCGCCTCCCCTCACTTAAACCCCGCTACCTTATTGCCTGCACCCTCGTCCACCCCAAACCCACTCATTCCTGCCCACAACTCCTGGAGGACCTCCCTCCCTCCCAATCAGCCGTTGCCTAACCCTGACCGCCTACTCTTCCTATGCTGGCAACTGGATGTCACTCAATATGCCCCACCACGAAACATTCCGGTACCTGTTAACTTTGGTTGATAGGTTCACAGGCTGAATCGAGACATATCCCATGGCCCAAAAGACGGCAGATGCAGTAACCACAATTCTCACCAGACACATCATTCCAAAATTCGGACTATCCCAAACTCTCCGGTCAAGACAGCAGACCCGCTTTCATCTCTAATGTAGCTCGACGAACCATGACCAGGCATGGGTACCCATCAGCAACCTCAAACGAGCACCTACAGGTGGTGACTGGGCGTCTCAAATGGTGGGCGAAACCAAGCTCTGGCTGGTACATACTCCTCATCCTAACCCTTTTACCCCCACTCAGGGGCAGCTGAATGTGGCCAATGCATGCTCGGCACAGGAAGAAGCCGCTATTTCCAATCCTTTACTTACACGCCCCGGGAATGTTACCAGGGAGAAACTCCAAACACCTGCACTTCCACCCATGCCCCGGGAAAAACTTTCTGGACCTCAAAAATTGGCAAAACACAGGCAAAATGCGCATTTTACTCCCTCCCTGGTCCAGTCTGTTGGACCTATCTGGCCCAACTGGGACTCTCCGACGGCGGGGTGGGGGGGGCGGGGGGTGTCCCAGGACCAGGCTAAACAATCAAACCAAGCAGATAATCCAGGCCATGAATGACCGCTTGCAGGCTCGAAATACCCCACCTACAAGGGAATCAATCTCGATAATTTACAGAGATCTCCCCCCACTGACCAACCAACAATAACCCTCATTAACTCCAGTTATAACCTGTGGAGAAACCTATCTCAGGACCACGGGGACTGCTGGATATGTTTCCCTTTCTCTATCATTTCTAATATCATCGGAATCCCCATTCCAACAACGTGGCCCCTACCCAACACCACCATTACTAACCAAATGGTCCACACAGGGGCCATAGGAAGACCTATACCTATTCTTAACCTTTCCTCATCTCTGGACATCCTCGCCTTCAACTCCTCCAATCCCGTCTTCTCCCTCCCCTACTGCACCCCTCCTGGGATATTTCTTTCATGCCCAGAGGGAATCTACCGATGCTTAACCGCCAATGACTCCCCAGACTGCATCTTCATCTTACAGTCTCCTTCCACTACCATCTATCCCCCTGATCACCTCATGTCTATCTTATTCCTTACACACCGAAACAGACGGGCAGCCTTCCTTCCCCTTACTTATTGGGGCAGGCCTGATGGCCGGTGTTGCCACCGGAGCGGCAGGCCTTGGGACTTCAATAAACTTTTATTACCAGCTTTCCCAGGCACTTAATGATGATATGAAGCAGATCACTGATTCCCTTACCTCCCTGCAGACGCAGATTACCAGCCTTGCAGCCGTCGCCCTACAAAACAGGCGAGCCTTAGACCACCTAACAGCAGAAAAAGGAGGCACTTGCCTCTACCTGAATGAAGAATGTTGCTATCATGTTAACCAGTCTGGCATAGTCACCTCCAAAATTCATGAACTCAGAGACCGGATACAGTCGAGACACCAGGATTTCCAAACCTATGGGGTCTAGACCCCCACACTTGGGTAACTTGGTTCCTCCCCCTTGCGGGACCCCTGTGCATAATCCTGTTACTAATCTCAGTTGCTCCCTGCCTTGTTAGATATCTACAGGAACGCCTTCGAGAGATGATGTGAGTTTCAGTAAACCAACTCCTCCTACAGCCCTACTCTCGCCTGCCCACCTCCGACTTCCCCCATGACGACACCCAGCCATCAGCAGGAAGTAGCCAGAATAGAGTCGACGCCCCTCACACCATTATATAAAACAAAAGGTCGGAATGTTGGGCTGACTGAGAGACAGGGGCACCCAAACTGGCGGACATCGCAGACGGGGTCAAGATGGCTGATCTTCCTGACAAAGCAGCCGTGGCCACCACGTCATCTCCAGTACATCGAAACCTAGCCGGGGGACTGAAAATTCCCATACGTGACTTTCCAGCCAGGGACCACCCACCCTCGTCTGGACCTTCCCCACCCCCAGCCAGTCACCTAGGGACATGGTGTTCCCTTGCCTAATATGGGGAAAAAAACCCACCTGAATCCAGACCCGGAATGAATCTGGCTTAAAAACCCCTGCACTCCCCAACCCAGGCGCTTCCCCGACTCTCCTCTCCGGAGTCGCGGAATCTCGCCGAGGGTGCTTGCAATAAAGCTCACTCTTTGACCCTGTTTGCCTTTGCGGTCTCCGTTCTATTCGCCACGAAAAACCTTACACATACTATTCTAATATTTACATTTTAAGCATAATAATAGGCAGATTTGCTTTCTAAAAAAGAAATAAGGTACATCCTGGACTCCTTATAAATTCAGTCTCTATCTTTTAAATCTACAGTCCTGAATGGAAAGAATTTATATTCGGTCTATAACCCCCAGAATTACAAAATGCCGATTCACCAAACGTTTGGTTATGATTAGCATCCTGTAGCAGTTAGCTTTTTCTGAGTAACAGATTACCCCATAACTCAAGAGCTTAAAACCCTAACAGTTCATTTAGCTCAAGAATCAGCGGGCTGGTGGTCTGCCTTGTGCTTGTCTGAGGTGGGGTCCCGCACACCCCGGTGGTCAGCTGCCAAGACAGCTGAGGTCACAGGGGTGACTACGCCACTAGTCTCCCATCATCCAGCAGGCTAGTCCAGGGCTTACTTACGTGGTGGGGGCTGCAGAGCCCCCTGACCCTGAAAGCATGAGAGGATGAGCCCAGCACAGAAGCATTTGATAAGTTTCTACCATGTCACCTTTGCTAAGGTCCCACTGGTCAAAGCAAATCACACAATCAAGGTCAAAGTCAAGAGGCAGAGAAAGAGTCTCTACCTCCCTCCTGAAGGGAAGGAAAGAATTTGTAGCGACTTTTGCAATCTCCATACATATGGCTGGGGACGGGGCCAGGACCTCATTTAAAAAGAAATTCAAATTAGCACAAATCTTACCCCCACCCTAGATTTTTTGAATTGTTCAAGTGTTACATGAGAAGTAGAAACAAGGGGCACCTGGGTGGCTCAGTTGTTAAGCGTCTGCCTTCAGCTCGGGTCATGATCCCAGAGTCCCAGGATGGGGATCGAGCCCCACATTGGGCTCCCTGCTGGGCAGGAAGCCTGCTTCTCCCTCTCTCACTCCCCCTGCTTGTGGTCTCTCTCTGTGTCAAATAAATAAATAAAAATCTTTATTTAAAAAAAAGAAAAGTAGAAAGAAGAATGCCATGCGTCATGCAGAGCCAGTCCGATGTGGCATCAGAGGCGTGGTCCTGCGCTGTGCCTAGTGGCTGCGAGCAACCGCGGGTGATACACATAGAAGAAGCAGGAAAGGCAGCAAAGCTCCAGAGTCTTCTAGCAGGTTCTTCTCACTAATGTCCACAGAGAAAGAGAGGTACAATAAACACACAGAGCTTACCCAGAAACAGCACCCACCAGCCACTTTCTTTTAATGTTTGGCCATCTGGTCGATAATTAGAAAATAAAGCCATTGTGATGGTATAATATCACAATAATAATAACGGGATTTTATTTCCCCTACATTTTTCCTCTTGCCTTCTACAAGCCTTCGGTGCATGATGGCCGTGGCATTCACAGTATGTGTCTATATGTGTATGTGGGTGTGTGGTGAGAATACAGCTGAAAACAAAGGACCCATTGGAGTTTCCGCAGAGACATTTAGAAAACTCAGAGCAGAGGCCGAAGTTAGAAAGGCAGGACTTTACAAGCACAGAGGTCTCGAGAGAAAGCAAAAGTGTGTGCCAAGAAAATAAGGGCCTGAGGGGCCGGGAACAGACCCCGGAGCTCTGCGCAGCAGAGCAGGAAGGAAGGCATGTTCCGGCCTCAAGTAGATCAAGGTTAAGCCAGCTGGCCAGAGAGAACTGGCGGGGAGGAGATCACACTTAGATACTAGTGAGCCCAGCATCAAGAGGGGCCCCTAGCTCCTCCCCAGCTAAGCCTGGCTGATGACCCCCAGCACCAGCATCAGGGGAACGCCAGGGGAAAGGGTAGATGAGCTTGGCTGAGTCTCTGAGTAGAGGAGTCTTTCAGAGCAGCCCTCTGTGGAGCCAAGACGGTGCCCAAGGGCTACGGCACATGTGTGGGTCACGCGATCTCGGGGCTTGCCATGAGAATGATCTCTGAGAGGCGCACCCAGCTCAGCTTAGTCCAGAGCGCTTGAGAGGCAGTCAGAAAGGCACAGAGAGCTTCCCCTGCCTGGCAAGAAAGCCTGTACAGACAGTAGGTGCAGAAGGGATACAGGTGTTTTCCATGGACAGGTGGTGGGCTGCGTGCTGGCGATCGAACATCCAGGGAGCCCGCAGCCTGGACAACAACTAGGGCAAGACCAAAACCAGCGTCCTTCCAGAGGCCTCACTCCCATGCCAAGGAAAACAGTCAGCCCCCCAGAGCTGAGAAGCCCTGGAAGTTGGGGGCAGCAGCCTGAACTGACTATGCTTTCTAACAATCTCGAAGAGACTCTGATTATGTGGAGGCCTAGGTCAAGTTTTCTGCGGTTTGGTCAAATGGAGTGCCCGGCCAATTTCAGTTCAATTTCATAGAAATCAAAACTGTTATACACTTAAACTTGATGATTGTAAGACTTATATACTAAAACTGGCCTCATTCTCTAATCCCCTCTTCACTGTTAAGACATGGGAGAGGGACCATTTTGCTACTCCTTAGGGGATAAATAGTTATTTACTAAGTGTAATTGTGATTATAAGCAATGGAAGTGGAAGTCATTCTGATTACCAACATGGTGGGCATGTTTGGCCATTGCCTCAAGAAGAAGGCTCATGCAGACAATATCCTTGTATTTTAGGCTAAGTCTTGCATCTCCTAACCTGGGGTGATGATCCCCCAGCAGGACCCTGGAGACCAGGTGGCCGGAACAGAGCTGTGTCTCAGGAGTGGGGCAGGGAGAGAGGAACAGGGCCATAGAGCTCCACGTGTCCATAAATCCAAGTATAACTGGTGTGTTGGTGGAGGAGGGATATCTGCCATTCTCGGCCATCTATATCATGGCTGCCTTCCCAGCATGCACAGGGGCAGTCAGGAGCCAACAGTTCTCGCATCACCATTGGCTCTCTTTTGTGCATCACAGCCAGATTGACTTGGTCTCCTGTCCCTCTGTATTAGGAGGATCAGGATTGGGTTTCCTTTAAGCTAAATTCAGCATAATACATAGATAAAATTTTTTATTTCTTGCTAACATAAAAGAAATCCTTAATAGTCATTACATGAATGGTATAGAACTTCAAGTGGTCAGGGACTCAGGTTATTTCTGTTTTATTACTTTGCCATGAATGGATTCCAGTGTCACCCCAGGGCCAAAGACGTGCATCTGGTGAGGGAGAAAGAATGAAGTTTGCACCTCATCTCTTGAGGATATTTCCCAGAATTGACTCACTCTGCTCCTACTTAAACCGTATTGGCTAAAACATGGTCACATGGCCACACCTAGGTGTGAGGGAAGGTGGGAAATGCAGTCTTTATTCTGGGAGAGCTGTGTACCGTGTTAAAATTAATGGATTCTATGAATGAGGAAGAAGAAGAGAACAGACACGGGGGACAAGCACTCCTTGTCATACTCCCCAAGGCAAGGTGGCCCTAAGGGACACCTCTAAAGAGCCATTATACCCTGCAAGTTTTTGAAAACCAGTGCCCATAGGTAAAATTCCAATATCATTATCCCGGTACCCAAGATTTCTCATCCGATGAAGCCAACTTCCCTTTCTGCTCATCTCCAATGGCCCCGCTCATGAGTCTTCCATGCCTATCTGAACACTTTGTACCCACCAGTATACCAGCTCATTGCCATCGAAGGACCTAGCTCATCCCGTGCCCTTAGACTGAGATGACGTCTCCTCTCTAAATCCTACCTGACCTTTATGTGATCATGATGGGCATTACACAAAATGTCTTCACATCCCAGAGACGAGATAGAGAAAGGAGGACGGATGATGGTGGAATCAGATGAATTCCTACTATTTAAAATACCAGACCAAAAGAATGCAGAACAATAGACCAAGTACATTACAGCCAGATTTACTTGGTCTCCCATCCCTCTACATTAGGAGAATCAGGATTGGGTTTCCTTTAAGTGACACTCAACATAATACATAGATAAAATTTTTTTTATTTTAGAGTAGAGCTCTGTCTGCCTTCAACAAGTCAAGTCCGTTGCGCCAATAAGAGCCCTGGTGGCACCATGTTGAAATGCGCAGATATGAGACTTGAAAGTAAAGGAGGTAAGGATACCATCTCGCTTAAATATTTTGGGACCTGATTCTGTCAAGATAAAAATTTAATAGGAATATACGTACTGCTCAGCATTTGGGGTCTAAAAGCTCAGTGGCACACGTCCAGATCTCAGCAAGATTATGTAAAAACATTTTCCGTTTCTACATGATAGCGAGTTCAATGTAACCTATCAGTGTGGCTACCTGAAAAGGTTATTAAATCTTAACTTGAACTGATGGAAACATGGTGTCTGGGGAAAGAGAGGGAATATATCTAGCTCTGCTTTGATCTGACCGGATCAAATCTATGGTAGGTCCGTATCAACGGACCCAATTCTTCAGCCATCCTTTTGTTCATGCCCTTTGCCATGTCACTTTAAATTTCCCCCCACTAAGGAGCCAGAGTTTTCCTCCTCTCTTGGTTTTTGGTTTCATCACGTGACTTGTTCTATTAATCGGCTGGGCATGACAAAGTTCTGAAAAACACTTGTGTGATTGGGTTTGTTCTCTTACGCATCTGCCGTATCCATGAGAAGAACATTCTGGGGCTAGCCTGCTGGGATGAGAGACACATGAATGGCCCAGCCAAGCCTGGCCTAGATCAGCTGGCCCCAGAAATGGAAGCAAGTCCAGTCAAGTTCGGCACGATTGCCTGGGTAAGCTTGGCCTAGACGAGCCACGTCCCAGCCCATCCAGAAAATCACGACCTTACTGTCACACGCTGCTGGGATTTTTTTTGTGACTGGTTGTTCTGCAGCACTAGCTAACCGAAATAAGAACTGTATGCTGTTTGGAGTGACACCTGATGAGGGACATTGGCAAACTCGAATGCAACCCCAGGAGGGAGGGGGAAACCACGAAGGGTCACAAGGCCGCTGGATAGGAGAACAACCAATGACGCCGATACTATCTATGCTGAGGGAGACTCATGGAGAACATGAGCATGGGCACCAAACAGCTGAAATCTGTCCTATAAGAGAGAAGCTGGATTAACTCTTCATAACACTTAGAGTCTAAAGACCTATTGAGAGAAAGGGAGATCCCACCATTAAATCTGTCTAGCACGGGAACAAGTTTTCAGAAGTTGTGAGAGAAAACAGGACCCTTTGGCAGGTTTATCGTGGAGGATGATGGACAATAGAAAGTCCTGGAGGGTCCTTCCAATCTTTCGAAGCTTTTTTTTTTTAATATTTTATTTATTTATTTGACAGAGAGCAAGATCCCAAGTAGGCAGAGAGAGAAGAGGAAGCAGGCTCCCCGCCGAGCAGAGAACCCGATGCAGGCCTCGATCCCAGGACCCTGAGATCATGACCTGAGCTGAAGGCAGAGGCTTTAACCCACTGAGCCACCCAGGTGCCCTCAACCTTTTGATGCTTTGAGAGACCATCGCCAGGCCCCGAGAACCTTTGTCGCACTACTGGTCTTACTAAAGTTCTCATTGCCCTGTCACTCTCTCTGGCTTCCTGACTCTGCCACCCAGCACCCCCACCTGACCCTTGGACTGTTTTAGTTCCTCACCAGCAGCCCTCGCCACGGCCACACCCGACATGGGTGTTCTCAGTTTCCACGAAGACAGCAGGGGGCTGCGCATCATACTGAGACACGCGTAGGGGAAAGGCCCCTGTGGTTTTCCCCGGGCCTGGATTCACACCAGAGAGGATCCCCATTTTGCGCAAGCCCCTCTCCCATCCTCAATGGTGTGATGCTCTCTCCTCCCACATCTCTTCCCACCCTTGGTCAGTCAGAAACCTCAGGTAGGCCTGCCTTCCTCAATCACAAACGGGTTGAGAATGACTTTCTATTAGTGATTTACAAGTTAGCATGAATTCAAGTCTTTCCCCTCTCACGGGAGCACCAGGGTTTGAAATGTCACCTCTTGCTGTAGAATGAAGCCTGGTGGACTTCGTGTCTTGTTCAAGGCCATTTACAAGAGCCTCATGGTTTTCCTTGGGCTCCTCCAGCTCCTGGCTTTATGTTCTTAAATAAGGATTTAAATAACTGGTACCTTCCATGTGTGAGACAGTGCCTCTGACCCCGGCCCGGAGAGGCAGCTGAAAACAGAAAGCATTAGTCAACAATCTGATGTTTCCAAGTAATCCCACCTAGTGAGTGAGCAGTCAGGAGAAATCATCTCCAGTCTATGTCTTTTCTAAGGTCATTTTTTTGAAAATGCACTAACAGCGGGATAAAGTCGAGGTAGAGAGACAGGCTTACCACCCCCAAATTAGCAGTGCAGTTCCTGTCAAGCATGTTTCCATGAGAAGCAAAACCCAGTGGTCATGGGCCAGTCCGTGGCCCCGGCTTGTCACAGCTCTATTGATTGACTGCTGGCAATATTGCAGGTGATTTAAAGAGTTCCCTGCCACCTTGTTTGTTTAATGTCACCTCCATATGAGAATGTCAGCCTGACATGTTTGACTTCTCCGCGGGACAAATGCCAAGCCCCGTGCAGTTGTCCTACCGACACAGATTATTCCTTACCCTTCTTAACCATGATGGTGACAACAATTTCTAAATGCTTTTTTAAAGCAAGTACCAACTAAATCCTTGGCCCTCTCTTGATCGGGGGTATAACATGATTCTGGCATCAAGCCGAGAAAGACTATCTCGTTGGCTATCTCGTTGGCTTTCCTTACTCTACTGTCTGCAAGCTGTCTGTGCCCCTGGGTGGCATCAGGGGTCTGATGCTCTGGGAGAGAGCTGAGGGCTGGAAGGAGCAGGGAGCGGGCGCAGAGACCCAGCCAAGACTGTCTGGGGCCAGAGGCCAAACTTGGCCCGCCCAAGACAAACAAAGACTGCAGATAAAAGGAAGAAAGCAGGAAACCCAGCCAGATTCGTCAGAGACAACAGCAATGGAAAATAAACAGCACAGAGCACCGGGAGTGCGAGCAGGGAGGGAGGTGGAGAAGCCCTGGATGGGAAGGGAAGAAGGGACAGACATGGAAATAGGGAAGCCTCAGGAAGTCCAAAAGGGACAGGAGGGAAGGCTAGGGGTAACACTGCGAGGGAGAAGCTAGAGGAGGGGAGGCAGGAGGAAGGGAAAGGTAGAGGCCATGAGTGGGGCGACCAGCGTGGCCGGTGTCCGAGGTCCGAGGAACTGGGGTCCGAGGAAGGCCAGCCGGAGACCCGATTGATTGATTTTTGAAAGAAAAAAAAAATCCAACCTAGTGTGGTGTGTTGTTGGAATATAATAAATTTTTGGCACTTTAAGAGCAGATGTAAGAAGAAATGAAGTTCAGATTTCCATTCAAGCTACAGTGGGCCGCTTGTACGTGTTTTTTTTTTTTTTTTTTTTTGGTGAAAACACTATAGTATTGTAAATGTATTTTCTCTTCCTTACGGTTTTCTTAACAACATTTCTTTTTCTCTAGCTTCCTTTATTGTAAGAATACAATATGTAATACATAGAACACACACACAGTATATGTCTATGTTCTCCATAAGGCTTCTGGTCGACTGTAGGCTATTAGTAGTTAAGTTTTGGGGGAATCCAAAGTTATACATGGATTTTCCATGGCACAGAGGGTTAGCACCCCTGAGTCCCCCATTATTCAAGGGTCAACTGTATTTTTTTAGTGTAATCTGTTCAAAATTTGATGTTAAAAAAAAGGTCTTTGTGTATGTCTATACCAGTGGCTAGGACCTGGGAGTAGAATTTGCACCCCAGCAGATGTGGGCCATGTCCCGAGACATTTGTGGTTGTCACAGCTGGGGGGAGGGGTGTTGGGGATGCTGCCAAACAATCTATAAAACACAGGACTGTCCCCACAACAAAAATGTATCTGACTCCCAGGGACAGACATGTTGAGGCTGAGAAGGGACCCACAGCATTAGCGTCAGCTGGGACATAGTTAGAATGGCAGATTCGTGGGCCACCCCGCCCCCCAGACCCGAATCAGCCTCTCTGGGGGTGAGGACCAGCCCTCCACGTGATTCTAATGCCTGCTACAGGCGACAAAACCCTGCTCTACAGCTACAACATCCAGTACCCTAATCATGAATATGCAGTTATTTAAATTCAGTAACATGAAATAAAACTTAAAATTCAGTTCCTCAGTCCAACAAAGCAATTGCGAGCGCTCAGGAGACATTTACGGCTAGGGGAGGCCATTTTGGACAGGGCAGACATAGAACATTCCTATCACTACAGAAAGTTCTAGAAGTTTGTTCAGGAACTTTACTCATGGACAGAGAAAGCCGACAAACATGGAGGCTGGGGAAGGTTTCTTACCACATTCACTTCTGCACAGAAACATTCTGAAGCTCAGGTATGAGGAGGATGGGACCATGTAGGGCATCTTGAAGAGCCCTGGACTGAAGTTGGGAAGGCGAGATTTGAATCTCAATGTCATTTTGATGAAGTGTGACAGCAGACGAGCCACCTGCCTCCTGTGAGCTTTAGTTCCCCATTTATACAATTGGGTAGTACGCTGTCCCTGTCGTGGTGTATCGATCAGAGTAAGGAATGCTAGTTGCTTTAATAAACACTCTCTAAACGCCTTTAGTGTAGCCCAGTAAAAGGTCATCACTCATTCACATCATAGCTGTATGTGACGAGTCAGGGTCGCGGGGCCGGGATTCCTGTCCTTTTGTGCCATGGACTCTTCTGGTAGGCTGTGTTGTCTGTGGGCTGCTTCTCCCAAGAAGGTTTATAAATACATAAAATAAAATAAAATTACGGAGGAAACCAATTATACTGAAATGTAGTTACCAAAATAAAAAAAAAAGTTGTGATATTATAATATATATGCTTCTTTATTAATGCAGTAATTACTAAGATAGAGTGGCAGGTCTAATAAGTTGCAATTTCAAAGAAGTGATAAGTGGAAATGATATTTTGAGATATGCATAACAACGGTAATATGATACGAAATGTCTGTGATTTCTTTTGGAGACAACGTCTCAGGAACTGCTAATATCACTGTGATTTGTTGGCTACATTCATAATTGAAGGAAATGCTAAATCTCATTAGAAAGTTAGCGGAGATGAAGATCAATTTTTTTTTCCTGTCCAAGTTTACAGCCAGACAAGCTTGCAACCTATGGTGGAGTGGGTGCCTTCACTGTTTCCGGAGGGTCTCTGGGCCTCCCGCCCTCCCGGGGACCTCCTCACCCTGCTGGGACACAGCAAGCAAACACAGAATGGGGGGAGGGGTAGCAAGGGACGTTTTAGGGATCGGGCCTGGAAGTGGCGGGGTGTACAGCACTTCAGCCCTCGCTCCGTGGGACGGAACAACTCCCATGCCCACCTAGACACCAGGGGGCTGAGAAGTGGCATCTGGCACTCTGCCAGAAGGGAGGGCCCTCAGATATAGGGGATAGGGTAAAGATTTACTATGAATACTCCTAATTTCTACTGATCTTGCTCCTCCCAGAAATAGCCGTTGTTTCCTTTTGCCTCTGTCTTTTGAGTCTTTTATCATGAGAAAGGACCCAGTCAAACCAGAAGAGAGTTTGGTCTTTGGAGGGCCAGCTCGTGAGAAACGGAAATGACATGAGGTTGACAGCCTTCCTCCAGTAGAGAGCTGGAAAGACCAACGGGAGAAAAAGTTTAGGTGAATTCCAAGACATGAGGTCCCAACCTTAATACCGAGGCCACGGCGACATCATTTCCACCCCAGACTGTACCTTCCCATCCCTTACCCCGACTCCAGGAAAACCCAGAAAAGTTTCAGGACTTCAGGCCTGGCACAGCCCACCTCCCTGGGTCATTCAAATCCAGGCCTGGCAGGCCCCCAGGAGGGAGGTAACAAGATTAAAAATAGCCTCTCCTCCAAGGAAAGAAATTAAAAATAGACTCCAACCCACATGAAAATTTGGGTGGAAAGAAAGGAAAGGAAAACAAAATGAATCATCTTTATGTGTTTTGCTAAGCGAGAGCCCGTTGCCATGGCTACGCGGCCCTGTGAGCAGGCGTGGTCTTTTCCAACAAGTTCAAGGCCCGCCGAGGAGCCAATGCGGGCGGCCCCATCACCAGTATGTTATAGCCTTTGGATCTGCGATCCCCCAACGCAGTCACTGCTACCGAGCAGCTCGTATTAATGGCTGTCACCGTTAATTTAGTGCTTCCGTCCATTGTGATCTGTCTATCGCTGTAACTGAGCAAACGAGAAGACTTGTGTCGGTCTCCCGGGAGTTTGGGGAAATCTGGCCTGGTTTTGCAATCCAGACAGTCAAGAGAGGTTATGTGAACTTGTGGAGGGGGCAGGTTTTAAATCACAGGGTGGGAAGGTCAGCTTTCCAGCCAGCCACTGCCTGCCTTCCAAGACCAAACATGAAAGTCCCCAAGAAGGCAAGGAAAGAGGAAAGAATCAATCGGCCAGCTCTGTGGTCACAGTGGCTGTTGCAGCGCGACACGTTGGGAACTGATGACTCTGGCAGGTGAGCTGCTCAGGGGCCGGTCCCCCAGATTCAGAAGGGCTGGATTCTAAGGTCCTTTCTCAGAAATGGAGTGTCAGGTCTCCTTCCCAAATGGCAAAGGGCAGCTGAGAGTTTGGTGGAGTCTCTTATCTCATATCCGCCTGAGATGACAGTGCTGTGCCTTTAAAAAAAAAAACCCAAATTTGCAAAATAAGTAAGATGGAGAGGGGAGGAAAGGGAGACTGGCCTCATAAAGAATTCTTTACTTTAAAGTATAGTTGGCCCTTGGACCATGTGGGCTGTGAGCGACACTGACCCCACCCTTGCACTGTTGAAAATCCACGTGTAATTTTTGACTTCCCCACAAACATAACTAAGAGCCTGTTGTTGACCGGAAGCCCTACCAATAACAGAAATGGTCAATGAGCACATATTTTGATGCTATGTGCATTGTTTACAGTGTTCTTACAATAAAGTAAGCTAGAGAAAGAAAATGTCATTAAGAAAATTGGAAGGAGGGGTGCGTGGCTGGCTCAGTGAGAAGAGCATGTGATATTTGGTCTTGGGGTCATGAGTTTGAGGCCCATGTTGGGTGTAGAGATTACTCAAAAAATAATAAAATCTATTTTTTTAAGATTTTATTTATTTATTTGACAGAAACACAGCGAGAAAAGGAGCACAAGCAGGAGGAGTGAGAGAGGGAGAAGCAGGCTTCCTGCCGAGCAGGGAGCCCAACAGGGGCTTGATCCCAGGACCCTGGGATCATGACCTGAGTAAGGCAGACGCTCAATGACTGAGCCACCCAGGTGCCCCCCAAAATAATAAAATCTTAAAAGAAAAGAAAATCTTAAGGGAAACACACTTGCAGTACGGTACTGTATTTATTGAAAAAATCCACATATAAGTGGACCCACACCATTCAAACCTGTGTTATTCAAAGGTCACATGTAATTGGCCTGGAAACATCCCACACTGGAGAAGAAAGGGGAATGAATGTCAACTAAATGCAGTGTCTGAGGCAATACTAGGTCCTGGACTGGGGAGGACAACGCTACTGGAGTAATCAACAAAATGAGAATATCAATGGTCCATTAGATCAAAGTATCATATTGATAAATTTACTGAAGTTGGGACATTATTGTTGATAACTGTACTGTGGTCATATGATACAATATTCTTAAGAAAGACTGATGCATTTTAGAGTAAAGTGTGTTTGAGCATTATTTAATTCTGCAAAATACACTCACCTTTTCAGGGACAGCTCTGATACCTGAAATTCAAGTTCATCTGCGATTATATTCCCTCTATGTTTGATATATAGCAAATATACCCCAGACCTAGACTGTCCAATGGAAGTGTTGGTGACCTCGTGTGGCCATTGAGCATTTAAAATGAGGCTAGTCCTCACACAGATGTGCTGTAAGCACAAAATACACATCATATTTCAAAGAATTGGTGTGAAAAAAGAATGGTAGATATTTTGAATATATTAAGTTAAATATATTAATAAAATACATTTCACCTGTTTCTTGTTACTCTTTTTAATGTGGCTACTAGGAAATTATAAATCACTCCCCTGGCTCGAATTTGTAGCTCACCTTATACTTCTATTGGACACCATGGTTCTAGAAAGTCATAGAAAGACAAACCATAAGAGACTCTGAACTCTAAGAAACATACTGAGGGTTGCTGGAGGGGAGTAGGGTGTGGGGTGGGGTAACAGGGTGATGGACATGAAGGAAGGCACTGGATAGAATGAGCACGGGGTGTTGCATGCAACTGATGAATCACTAAATTCTGCCCTTGAGACTAATAATACACTACATATTAATTAATTGAATTTAAATATAAATTTTTAAAAAGAAAGGAAGCCATAGAAGATGGGCTGGTTCTGGCTTGGTCTGTGGCTGAGGCTACAAAGCGTGTCTTGGCTCAGCTCTTCTGGCAACGAGAATACTCTTGGGAAGCCTGAGAGTTAAACATCCAGACGAGGGAGGGAGTTGGTAGAGAAGGAGTAGGGTTCCTTTAGGCACCATTTTGTAGAAGCGATGTTTTGCTCAAAGCCCACAGGCCAGAGATGGTGGGTTTGAGATTCAAAGTGGAGCTCGGGGATGGGGGAGCGTGGGTAGTGAGTGGGAAGAGAGAGGGAGATGTAGGCCTCATAAGCCCCACCGAGAAGCTTGCATTTTTTTGTAAGTCCAATGGGAAAGCATCAAAAGCATTTTTTTTAAGATTTTATTTATTTATTGACAGAGAGGGACACCGTGAGAGAGGGAACACAAGCAGGGGCAGTGGGAGAGGGACAAGCGGCTTCCCGCAGAGCAGGGAGCCTGATGCAGGGCTTGATCCCAGAACCCCGAGATCATGACCTGAGCCGAAGGCAGACGCTTAATGACTGAGCTACCCACGCGCCCCATCATCAAAAACATTTTAAGCAGGTGCTCTGGACAGAATGCTTGTGCCCCACCAATTCATATGTTGAAATCCTAAATCCTCAATGTGATAGTCTTAGGAATGGGGGGCGGTCTTAGGCAGATGATGAGGTCATGAAGATGGAGCCATTGCCGTGAGGTTCGTGCCTTACAAAAGGGGCCGGAAAGAGCTCTCATCCTCTCTCCACCAGGTGAGGAAATAAGAAGGTAGTGTCTGCAAACCAGGACGGAGCCCTCGCCAGAACCCGATCGTGGTGGCACCCTGACCTTGGACTCCCAGCCTTCAGAACTGTGAGAAATAAATCTCTGGGGTTTATGAGTCATGCATCTGTGGTACTTAGTTATATTAGGCAGACTATAAGTAGCTAAGGCAGCAGGAAAATGCTCTCGTTGGAATTGAGCTTATAAACCATCATTCTGGTAGTTCCCTTAAGTCTGGTTGTGGGATTGAGACGCATATTTCCTCCACTACGGGACGTAATCAGGGCAATAGCTCAAAAGTCTTCTCCTTTCAGCCAGAAGGCGATGACCAACAGCTCTCCACCAGGGGAGAGACCAGGAACTCCCGAAGGACAGCCCCAGTGTGGCCAATTGTATTTTCCCAAACGATGCCCATATTAGAGTCCCATGACTGTTCTCCCCAATAGCGTCCATCAGGAGTCATGCTATGTGACTTCCAAGCTAGGTCATAAAAGGACACAGCTTCTACCTGGCTGTGTCTCAGGACACTCCTCCTTGGAATTCAGTGACCATGCTCTTAGGCAGCCCAGGCCAGCATCAACCACCAGATATGTGAGTGCACAAACTTCTGGAGGATTCCAGCCCCAGCCTTTGAGTTTTCCAGCCAAGACTCCAGACATTATGAAGCAGAGATAAGTTATTTCCTCTGTGCTCTGTCCAAATTCCTGATCCACACAATCTATGAGCATAATAAATGGTTGTTTAAGGCCACTAAGTTTGAAGGTAATTTGTTTGGCAGCCATGACACCTGCAATACCCAGGATGTGGCCCAAAGCATCCAAGTAGGAGGGAAAGGAGGTAGTAGCTGCAATGCATGCTGGGGCACAGGGGGCGGGGCTAAGCGGTAGCCACTTGCCACCTGCCTCTAGCGCACCGTGGGACACATACCAGCTGGTAACATGCTGTGGGCCTAGCGTTTAGCAACTGATAAGGTAGTTCTCGATCAGGTGTTCTAGAACTATCCGTGGCATGGGCAACTTTGTAGAGGAAGGACTCAAACGAAATCCAGAGCAGATTTAAAAGCACTAAGCTTGACATTAAATAGGTGTTAAAATATGTGCCTTTGAGCTCTAGAGAATCCCAATCATGACAATAATTAATATAATACCTTGATTTATTGCCACACTTCCTTGGGATCGTATTTATTTCATCTTTTTAGCATGTTTGAATCACCCAGGCAGGCTAACTAAGTTGAAGGATGGTGGGGAATGCTTAGCCAGATTAAAATACAAGAAAAACATAATTTATGAAATCAGTGACGTAGAGTAAAAGTGACCATCCATGGACTTTGGTCAATTTTTAAAAAAAAGAAAAGAAAAAAAAAAGCAAGAAATCAAAGGCCAAATTATGTCAGTGGTCAGATGGTGTGCTCTTAGGTAGGAACGGGTAGCTGGTGGTTCCTGTGGGGCCCCGCATTTGCTAAAACGCTTGACGTCACCCAGAGGAAAGAAAGATGTTGACCTCTCCAGCACAAGTCACGTGTGAGTGGGGGGAGTGTGGGCAAAGTGGCAGGGACCACCCATCCGCAGTCACCCACCAGGGGTGAACTCCCTTCCCATCCTGCCCCCAAGGACACACCCCTCTTGCCTAGACCAAATAACATGGGTCAGTGGGGCAGGCCTGGGGTGAGAGCAAGGGTGCACAGGGGAATGACTCCCTCCTCGAGGAGGGTGAATCTGGTAAGATAAGAAAGGAAAACCAGGAAGCAGTCAACTCTTGAGGAGGAGGAGAGGGGTGGTACTTTCCTATGGAAAATCATCTCATCTAATCCTGGGAGCATTTGAAGGAGATCCTCGTCATCTCTGTATTACAACCAAGAAAGAAAATGAGTGGAAGTTTTAGGTCGAATTTCCCAAGACTGCAAAACTCAATATATAATCAGAAGACAATAATAATCAGTATTAGAAAACAGTAATAATCCAATGTTAATAACTGGTCTTTCTGGAGGCCGCATAGGGTCTCAGGAAGCCTTCCCACCAAGTTCACTTACATTGCATGGATAGTACGGCCCACACTGTGCAGATAAGAAGTGTGGGCCCCTCGTCGGCCCCAAGAAGTCTGCTGTACCCAAGTGTAAGTGAGCCACTGCAGGGCCCGGGTACCTGAGGGGGTGCAGATGGCACTAACGGGTACAGGGCAGCGAGGGCATCCCCAAGGAGACACGAGCCAAAGCAGCGACTCTGCGGGTGGCAGGCCCGGGGATTCACAGCCTAATGAACTAGATCATGAAATATCATTTGCCTGTTCTGAGAGCTTCCGGGAGGCACTCAGATTCACTTAGGACAAAAAGAAAAGAGGGGCTGAGAAGGACTCATTTCTCGCACTTTCCAAGCATGGGAAGATGGAAGGAGAAAAGGGTCCCTGGGGAGCCAGGTGTGGCCCGGCGTGGCGGCAGAGAGAATAGGGCGGCCCGACCTTTGGCACCAGCAGCCCTATGGATGGCCTCCGCCTGCTACATCTGACGCAGAGCAGGGCTCTGTGCCGAGAACTCATAACTTAATTTACTGAGAAAGCTTCCAGGAGGAAGACGCTGGGGGGGGGTATGGCCATGGGACCCCACAGAGCAGTGCTTCTCAGACCTCCTGTGGTGAGGGACCTGTTGTTGAGTTGTTGTTGTTGTTTTGTTTTTTCAGTCTCTCACAGACAAATCTTTGGTCAAATACAAGGAAAATGAATTCCTGAGGGGAAAAAATAAAATAAAATCTAATGAGCCCAAAGTTAGAGTATTTGGATTTGATTGAAGTATCAATCTGTCATATTAATCACTCTGTCATATTAAGTTTCTAGATGTGTATTCCATTTCTGTACTTAGCCTGTCACATAGGGGCCACATATTCTGCCCCAGTCGGCAATGGCCTCTGGGAGGGGGTGATAAGACTTCCTTGAAGAAGAGCTCTCTGGGCAATGGGTCCGGCAGGACAAAAACACATGACAGCCTTTAGTTGAGTGTAAAATTCTACAAACATTGAAGCTTATCACGCTTCTACTCTTGACACACCCCTGAGGGAAGGAGCTTAGACAGGCATCACATTTTGTTCTCCTTAAATGGCGAAACCAAAGCCCAGCCAGTACCAAAGGTACTTCAGGATTTGTGAAGGCCAGGTCTTCCAGCCGCTTCCAGTAATCTCTTAGACCCACTTGCTCACTCTGAGACAGGGACATCCTCATCTACACAGGAACACCCCAGGGAAAAGAATCTTCTCTGCGAGAGCCCCTCATTTCATTGGCCGCTGATGGCTTCTTCAGTGGGAGTCTCTCAGATTCTTCCTAACCCCCTTATCCATTTCCCTCACCCCCTCTTCCATAAGGAATGAGAATCCCAACCTCTCCCCGAATAAGAAATCAGTAAACATCTTGTTGCAGACAGGACCCAGGAGCTCCATCTCGGGTACCTCTTCTACACCATTGGTGAATTGTATGCCCTGGAATGGAGGGTGCCATTGACATCTGGACCCTCCCCACCCTAACCCACCTGTGCCTGTCTTTCATATCACATTAAGAAGGGACCACGCAAGCCATTTTCCCCAGCGCCTGTCCACAAGCCCTCACCAGGGACACAGGTCACCGGCTCCTGGCCCGGCAGCCGCCAGCAACAGAAAAACCTGCTTCAGCCAGTTCCACCCTCACCAGCAGATGTCACTGCAGCCTGACCCCGCCCACCCCCACTCCACCCCAAGGCACGGTTTTGCATTTTGTAGCTCTAGGAGGGCCCTGGGCCAACAGCCTCCCCCCCACCCGAAGATACATTCCTTTTGCACTTTTTCTTTTCTTCCGGTGTGGCCAACTTGCTATCTGACTGTCAGAAAGACGCTTTTCATACCTCTGTTTCACCATCTTTAAAATGGACAGTTTTCATGCGTCCCTTTTTTTTCCCCCACAGGGATGCCATGGAACTCTGGAATGGCTGTGGCGTTCCGGAGCTAACTGGTTCCCGTCCTCACTCTGAAACCCAACTATTTCCTCAGAGGATGGAATCAGAGCTCGCAGTGATAACTCATCTACCTTGTGTTTGCCTTAACGGGTATCCCAGAACCACTCCACCTACTCCCGTTTCCATAGTAACAGAAGGGTCCAAAAAAAAAAAAAAACCCTCTAACAAAATAAGACACCTAAGAGGCATAAACAAAATATGTGATGGTGTGGGAGGTTGTAAAGTTTTTATTGCCACCTGTTTCGGAAGACCTGCATAATTCAGTCGTGCTCCTGGCATTTGCAAGAGAAGCAATCACCCCAAAGTTGTGGTAATAAAGCCTTTATAGCACCCCCCATGCTGGCACGCCCGCTTTCTAGGTACAAAGCCCCAGTTTGATAAACTTCCTTTTCTCACATTTGCATAATGGAAACGGACGAGATTTTAAACCCAGGCTGTTGGGAGGCATAACTCGCAGCTCCGCTGGAAGTGAATCATGAGCTTGTCTGGGTGGAGGTGGCCGGGAGGGGCAGCAAAACCCTGAGGACTCGACCGCAGGACTGGGTAACTGGGCACGGGCGCTGGGGAAGACCCTCCCCACTCCCTCTGACCTGGGGTCTGAGAGGTTCTGGTGGAAGGTCACATCTCCCTGCGTCCGAGAATCGAGCAATCAGAGTGCCTTGGTGGTGAGCTGAGCCCACTGGCTGAGAGCCCGTCTAATGCCAGTTTGGGGCAGAAAGGATGGTTACCACCCAAGCACGCATCTGATGTTCCTTCCCATCAGCCCCCCACCCTGCTCTCTCAGGAGCCCTCATATTTCTCTGGCACCCCCTCTCTCAACTCATCCATCACCCACCACTCCCACAATTTTGCGGAGTGTCCCCGTTGGGGGCGGGGGAGGGGAATGAGAGGCAGTGGCTGCTCTTGGTGCCTCCCCCTCTTGGGAGATTACCACGGCCCTGCCGGCACTCAGTGGTAAAAGTTTGAACGTGTCTGCAGAGCTTAATCAAATGCTAATTCCGTGTGGTGAAAGAATTTGCTGGAATCTGCAAGGGAGCTCCTGGCAGCAAGAAAATGCGTTGATTCACTCCCAAATCTGCTTTGCCCAGGCCGGGTGCGATTTAGACGGTAAAGCTGCATTAAATCACAAAGTGCTGTGTGGATCACACAGCCATCCTTTGTGTCGTTAATGAAGGGAAAAACAGGGCTTTATTCTGAAGCTTTGTGTATAATCAGATGCCATGTTGTAAAGCTCTGGAAAACACACCAGAAATCATAATTGGGAGGAAATAAAAGGGTTAGTCCAAAACAGCATATGATTTAAATAAGAAGGGAAAAGAAACTGCCCCCCAAGATTTGTGCGTTTCAAGAATCAACTTTTAATTCATTCGCAGGGAGATTACAGAAGGGGAGGAGCAGCCTTTAAAATAGTATGAAAAGCTAGTTTAGATGTAAATGAGAGATAATGGGCTTTCACCGGGAAATAAGCAGGGGGGCCAAGTTTGTGCCCAGGGTGGGGGGGGGGGATGTACGGGGTTTGGCATGCCAGGCTCCAAAGACCTCTGGACCCAGATACAGAAGAGAACACAGGGTCAGCAGGTGGGTGAGGGGAGGTTTTGTGGTGCAGGGTCTGGTAACCAGCATTTGGAGGAGGAAAAGGTTCTGGCTGCCGCCAGTGGTCCTCCAAGGATCCGGGGGCTTGGCCGGGCGGCGCGGGGGTGAGAGCTTGCTGGATGCTTTAACACAGAAAATCTCCTCGGTGTGAGCGTTTTGAGGTCGCCAAGGAAGGGGGTTGGGACTTTCATGCTTGTCTTACAGTTGGAGTTAAGGAGCGCTGTGTCGAGCCCTCCCCAGCCCTAATTCACTAATGATTTGCTTATTAGTTCGGATCAGGGAGCCAGCTTCTGGAGAGATGTGAATTGGCATTGATTTAATCCTCTTCCCAGCACGCGCTCCCAGCCCTGGGTGAGGCTGGGAGGGGAAGGGGGGCTGCCAGCCCGTTCAAGAGCAAGTTGCCACTTCTCCTGCCTGGCTTTGTCTGCTCTCCTTACCATCTGCTCTCAGGCAGAGCGAGGTGGGGGCACTGAAGCCCCAGGGTCTAGCCGGGGCTCGCTCCCTGCGAGATGCTGAGCTCTGAGGCCTCCTAGGGAAACACGGGAGGTGGCCGGGAAGCTGTAGAAGGCTCCACAGCTCTAGCATCTCTTATTAGATGGGCTGGGGCCTCTGGAAAGTTTGGGGGAGAATAATCACACCCAACATGTATTATGTCACGTCAACCGCCCAGCAGGTGGATGTCATTATCCACACTTGCCAAGCAAGGATGCTGAGCATCCAGAGAGGGGCAGGTAACTTGCCTGTGGTCGCACAGGTAGAAACCTGCAATCCCAGCCTGAAACTCCAGAGCCTTCTGCCTTCTCCACCACTGTGCTGGGTGGCTTCATGGGGCTATTTCGGCTGGGGGGATTCCCTTGCCTTTGCTAATCCCTTTGTAAACTGCCCCCAGGGGCATTCTTCTCCTTCCTTCTTCTAACCAATGGTTTTAAGACAGGCAAGGACCCAGTGTTCCCAAGCTTATCTCCCATGTTTCATCTAGTGAGGGGTCACCCTTTCCTGAACACGGCAAGAAGCACAGTCCAGTGCTTGTTCGGCCGAATATGTCCCCACGTCCACATGGTTGCTCCGGTGGTTCCCGTGACCTACCTCTCCATGCTTCCCTTCCTCACCTAAGACTTTACAACACCCCACAAGGCTTGGCTGACTCTATGGGCAAGCTGATAGCTGTCCTGGTCCCACTCCAACTTCACCTATGAAGAATGTTCTTTCCTGCCGGATCACAGGGCACTGTGCTCGCTTACCTTGTCTCCCCTGTTGAACTAAGCTTTTGAGACATGGGACAGAGACTTCCACTTCTCTACATCTCAAATCCTAGTGTTGGGAACATAGTAGACACTCAGAAAACATTTGTCAGTTGACTGATTAATAGAACATGGGACTTCACTTGCCATTTCTCCAAAAATCTTCAGTGGATATCTTCAATCCCCGTAAGCCCCACTACTCATCAAAAGAAATTCATTTCAGATTTCACCTGCCAAAGACTCGGGGTTTTTTTTTTAAGATTTTATTTTTTTATTGACAGAGAGAGAGATTACAAGCACACAGAGAGAGAGGAGGAAGTATGCTCCCCGCCAAAAAGAGAGCCCGATGCGAGCCTCGATCCCAGGACCCTGAGATCATGACCTGAGGCTTTAACCCACTGAGCCACGCAGGCGCACCCGAAGACTCATTTTAAGGCAGCTATTAAGGATCCAAATAAAGTTAAGAGCTTCCAAGAAATCCCCCGAGTTGGATCCTTCTAAAGTCATTTCCAAAAGAGTCCAATCGGCACTGTGTGCCCAGACACCGTGCAGACCTTGAAGGTACCAAAATGAATAAGATCTTTATGCACTACCGTATGTCCAGCATGTAGCCCAGTGGAGGGCAAGCTCAATAAATCTATGTTGAATAATGAACATGACGACAGGTTGGCCTCATCACCTTGTTTAATCTTAAACCCCAAGACAGTGAAATTACTACAATGGTTTTTCATTCTAATAATGAGAAAACAGGCTTGGTGACTTCATAGAAGTTTCTGGAGATCCTGTGTGCCTGGGGGAGAGGGGGGTCAGATCCGTGTCTGTCTGACTCCAAATTCACCTAGCGAACCCTACTCCAAGAACTCCCAGGATGCCTTCCTGAGTTAGCAGAAGATGGGGCACAAAGCTAGGAGCCAATTCTGATTAGTTGTGGATTGACATTGTGTCCTTAATAGCCATCACATCCCAGCTTGGAAGGATTCACTCTGAATGAGCCCACCTAGCTCTTGGTTTCTAAATACCACTTCCCGTGAAAAGGAACCAGCCTCCTTGGAGAAGCAGATCAAAAGAGGTTAAAGAGGCATGACAACTAAATGCAATGTTCATCCTAGATTGGATTCCGGATCAGGAAAGGAAAATGCTACAAAGTACAGTTGAGGCACTATTGACAAAATTTGAATATGGACATATTTTAGGCAATATTTTTACATCACTACAAATTCCTCGGATGTCAACTGCTCTTGTGCTCATGAAGGGGAATGTCCTTGTTTGTAGGAAATACAGTTGAAATATTTAGAGGTGAACTGTCATGTTGCCCACAAATTATTTTTGAATGGTTGGGGGGAAAAACAGACAGAAAAGCAAAAGTGACAAAAATAATAGGGGATTGAGGTGTAGGGTGTACGACTTTTCTATTTTTCTGAAGATTGGAAAAATTTCAAAGTAACAATTGGAAAGGGAGAGAAATGGCCCTGAAAATTTTGCCCACGCCTACCGGGAAGGTCGAGGATGGAGGTCAGGGGCCGTAAACACAGACACCCCCCCCCACCGTATGTACACAGCAGTCATGGGAATGAGTGCATTAGCCGGAGTCCACACGCAAGAAGCTTCTACAAAAACCGATCGTCTTTACAGGCGTTTGCAAACGTGAAGCCAAATTAACTACTACATACCATTAAATACAGAGCCGTACATGTGAAAGCCCTTGAGTGGTAACCCAGGAAGCAGGTTGGAGGTTCCCCATCTCCACTTCAGAGACTAAAATCTGGGCCACTTATTACCTCGGGTAACACCTAAATGTCAAAAGGCAAGGATGGGGCCAGAGAGCAAAGCTCGCCTGTGAATACAAATGGGAACAGGCTTTAAAAATAAAGCCAGGGTTCAGGTTGCAATACTCCAAATGTCAATCAAAAGACTCATTTATTTTTTAAATATGTGGGTGAGAGTTGAGAATTATGTCTGAAAGGCTGTTATCCAGGAATAAGTACAAAAATCATCCTGTAGATTCCTGAAGTTCTGTTTATCTCCCTTGGCTTTGGATCAGCTCTGTTTCTTCTTTCTTTTTTTCTTTTTTTCTTTTTTTAGAATAAAGGTATGGGGGGGTCGGGTACTACTATTTGAAGTGTTTGGGTTTTTTTTTTTTTTATTAAAGAGTAGACATCATTTTTTTAAAGATTTTATTTATTTATTTGACAGAAAGAGACCACAAGTAGACAGAGAGGCAGGCAGAGAGAGAGGAGGAAGCAGGCTCCCTGCTGAGCAGAGAGCCCGATGCGGGCCTCGATCCCAGGACCCTGAGCCGAAGGCAGAGGCTTAACCCACTGAGCCACCCAGGCGCCCAATTTGAAGTGTTTTAAACAAGCATATATTTGTGACATTTTTCCAAAATAAACATTTGGGCAAAAGAAAAAGAAATGCTCGGCCCCGGCCCTGAAAATTGCCGTCCCAGGTAGGTCTGGGGTGTGAAGACGGAAAGAATCTTGTAATTATAGAAAGCAGGCACAACACAGGGCCTGTGGTTAGCAATACTGTATTGTATACTTAAAAATATGCTGACAGAGTAGATCTCCTGTTAAGTGCTCTTAGCACAAAAGGAAAGGAAAAGCAGGGTGGTAGAAAG
>PITA01000747.1:223794-241080 GCA_004023965.1 Spilogale gracilis
AAGGAAGAAAGGAAGGAAGGAAGGAAGGAAGGAAGGAAGGAAGGAAGGAAAAGAGAGAGAAAGAAAGAAAAAGAAAGAAAGAAAGAAAGAAAGAAAGAAAGAAAGAAAGAAAGAAAGAAAGAAAGAAAGAAAGAAGGAAGGAAGGAAGGAAGAAGGGAGGGAGGAAGGATGGAAGAAAGCAAGGAAGGAAGGGAAAGGAATTGGGGATAGAATTTAGGTCTACAAGCTTGTCCTCAGTGGAAAACAACCTGACGACAAGGATGAACTTTGATGTCAACACTTTGAGGCAGTCACTGAACCCAAGAGGCCTTTCCAAAGACAGCCTCCCTGCTAATGGAAGTTGAGATGCGTTGGCTTTGGCGTCTTCAGATTTCTGTTGGTGAAGTTCTGGTGACACCTTTAGTAGCTGATGGCAGAATTGCCTCCTAGAGCCTGGCAGGTGAGAAGTGGTCTCTGACTGAGGCAGTTCACAAATCCCATGCCCCTTGTTTTCAAGTGGGAGGGTCTACCTTGGTGTGAAGGAAAACCCTTACTGCCACCAGAAACACTCCTGTCACCCCAAGCAGCCACTCAGAGAGTCAGGTAGGGGGTGGAAACTCTGCTCAGGGCGCAGAGGAACAAACTTTCTTTCCTGGCCCAGCGCCATTTTGTTTCTCCTGAGGAAACCCAGAACGAAGGCAAGAACACAGCTGAAGATAACTAGGGACAGCCCCTGACAACAGAAGTTACTCTCATTTAGAAGAATAGGGACGGTCCAGTTTATTACTACAGGACATGCTTATTGCTCTTTGGGTTTTGGTTTGTTTGGGAAAGGCTGCCCATTGCAGGGAATAGAGTCAAAAAGGCATTCAAACTTCTCCTGCTTTGCCTTCCAAGAGTTCTTGCAGAAAAGTCTCTGGGATGATAGGTAATGGGAGGGGCGCCTGGGTGGCTCAGTTGGTTGAGCAACTGCTTTCGGCTCAGGTCATGATCCTGGAGACCCCGGATCGAGCCCCACATCAGGCTTCCTGCTCCGCGGGAGGCCTGCTTCTCCCTCTCTCAGTCCCTCTGCTTGTGTTCCCTCTCTGGCTGTGTTTCTCTCTGTCAAATAAATAAATAAAATCTTAAAAAAAAAAGAAAGATAATGGGAGTGAGCCCTGTATGATCACTTAGGTGGCCATTTTTGGTAGGTAACATCCTCTTTTTTTTGTAAATGTGCCACACACATTCAAAAAGAACGTATTATCTGTTTGCTGGGTCTCAAATTCTATTCAAATCCATTAGTTAAATTCATTAATTGTGTGGCTCCAATCTTCGATACCATTTTTTTTTTAATCTTCTTGAGACATCAGTTTTCAGAGACAGAAATCTTAAAATCTCCACTTACACTCCTGGCTTAGCTTTTTTATTTTCTAGTTCTGCCCCCTGTTGCTTTAACCCATGAGGTTATGTTGTTAGTTGCAAGGACGTATCCTTCAAACCTAGAATAATGTCTAGAGTTTTGTAGGCATTTCACACATTTTGCTACGTGAATAAATTAACATGTGTTCATCATTGTTAAATACTCTGGAACTAGTATTCCTTTTCCCAGTATATATTATCCCTTTCTAACTTCAGTATCTGTTGCCTCGAATTCTATTTTGTCAGATGATAAAATTGCTACCCCAGTTTTAATGGATTTCTCTTTCCTGGCATATCTTTTTTCTACTCGTTTGCTGGCGTATTCTCTTTAAGAATACAGAATAGCTGAGAGCGAACACTCACAGGCTGGGTCCCAATCTGTGAGTTTGACCCACTTATATTTATTGTAATTACTTTAGGAATTCATTTTACCACCTTATTTCCCATTTCCTAGTAACCATAATTCCTTTTTGTGTTTGTTTTCTTTTCTGAAAAGTTCATGTGTTTCTCCGCTAGCTTAAAAGATACATTTTAAGTTTATTCCTCTGCTGTGATTCCTCTAGCTTACTTATCATCACTTCTTTAATCAATTCGTTCAGCTTACCAACACCCATACTGTGGCAAATTGTATTTTCCAAAGAAGGTTCCAACAACGTCCCCCCATTCTGTGTACAATTCTGCAGCCCACAGTAGTGTTCCACAGCGGGACTGTAATGCTCCTCTCATCGTGAAGGAGTCATGTCTACTCCCCCAGAATCTGGGCAGACTTGTGATTCAAATGTGATGTGAATGTGTTGAAAGTGACACTGTGACTTCCAAGGCTAGGTCAAAAATGTGATGCCACACCTACTTTGTCTGTTACATCACTTGTACTGGGGCCCTGAACCACCATTTAAATAGTTCAACTACCCCCAAGACTGCCATGCTATAAGCCCAAATAGCCCACATTGGTGGAAAGGCCCTGAGACCTCGAGAAGAGAGAAAGATGCCTGACCAGCCCGTATAGCTTTGGCTCCCTGCTTCTCCAGCTCCAGCCACAGGCTGACCATAACCACATGAGAGTCTCCAAGCCAGAACTACTCAGCCAAGCCCTTCCAGAACTCCTGACTCACAGAAATAACAAGAGATAATGAAATGATTGCAGTTATTTTAAGTCACTAACTTTAGAGTGATTTTTCTGTGAGTGTACAATGCAAAGAGATACATTTCCTCTGAAATAACAGAAGTTCTGTAACATTCTCCTCTTAGTTTCCCTACCCACCCCATCACTATGTTGGTGTCACTAGAATTTGGCTCAGAATTGACAAGAATGTGCTTGGTAGAAGGGGGCATCTTACCTTTTTACAGAGGCACATCCTTTCTAAGTTATAAAATCATTTTCACTTTCCATATATCCCATAACCAAGAGTATTTAGTCCATTTGTTTTGATGAGAGATTTGGTGTATCTGTGTATGCTCGCTTATTCTGTGCCATCTATTTACTATGCTGCTTCTTTTGTCTTCCATTTCTTGTATTAGATTACCTGAGTTCTCTTTATTTTCCTTTTTTACCCTCTAGTGGTTTAGAAATTATTTACTCTATTTCTATGCCGTTAATATTACTCTTAAAGTTTTAAAATACATACTCAACATAAAGTGTTCAGTTAATCAATAGCTCTGCTCTCCTGCTGAACAGGAGAGTACTTAGAGTACTTTTATTCCAAATCACCATCCTGAATCTTTCATGGTATCATTGTCCTATTTCGCTTGATGCTTCAGAGGAGATAACATTGCTATTATTTCACAAATTGACACTTCTCATCTTATTTATTTAAGATCGCTGCTTGCATTGCACCCTTACTTCCTAGGACCACTTTCCTTTTTCCTGGAGTACATCCTTCAGGAGCCCTTTCAAAGACAATCTGTTAGTGGTAGACAGCTTTTGTTTGTCTGAAAATGTCTGTTTTGCCTTCATTCTTGATCAATAATTTCACAGGATATAGAATTCTAACTAAACTGTTTTTACTCGTCATTTTGAATCTATTATTCCATTGTCTTCTGGTTTTGATTATTGCTGGTGAGAAATCTGCTGCCAGTCTTGTCGTTCTTCCTTAGGCTATCTCTCCTCTCTGCTTTTAAGATGTTCTCTTCTCTAGAAAGTTACCATGATGTGGCTGGGCTTACTTGTATTTAGCCTGCTGAGGTCTTACTGTGTATTCTGAATCATTTTTCATCAATTCTGGAAAATTCCTACCTATTATGTCATTGACTGTTTCTTCTCCCACATTCTCTCTGTTCTCTCCTTTTGGAACTCTTATGGGTTGTGTATGGGACTTTTTTAATTCTATTCTTCATATCTTTTCACCTCCCTTTCTTATTTTTATCTCTTTGTGCTGCATCCTGGGTAATTCAGTTATCTTTCTCAGGTTCAATAATTCCTATTTAACTCATACACTGAGGTTTTTATTTCAATGACTCTATTTTTATTTCTAGGAGTTCTATTTAGTTGTTTTTTCAAATGTGCATGTTCTCTTTTATAGCATCTGGGTTTTCTCCCCCTTGGGTTTGTTTTTTTCTATGTTTTTAATAATTTTAAATATGCCAATTTTATAGTCTCTGTATTAGGGTTTCCTAGTGAAACCAAACCAAGAGGATATATATATATATATATATATATATATATATATATATATATATATATATATATATACAGAGAGAGAGACTTATCATAGGAATTAATTTGCATAATCATGGAACCCAGAAGTTCCATGACCTGTCATCTGCAAGCAGGAGGATGAGGAAATCTGGTGATATAATTCAGTCTGAGTCCAAAGGCCTGAGACCCAAGAAGACCAGTGTCTAAGAGGGAAAAAGATAGCTGTCCCAGGCCAAACAGAGAGCAAATTTGCCCTCTTTCTACACCTTTCTGTTCTTTTCAGGCCCTCAACAAATTCAGTGACACCCACCCACATTGGTAAGAACAATCTGTTTTATTCAGTCTATGGATTCAAATGTTAATCTCGTCCAGAAATGCTCTCACAAACATACCCAGAAATAATAGTTTGCCGACTATCTGGATATCCCTTAGCCCAGTCAAACTGACATATAAAACTAACCATCAGAGTCTCTAACAGAGTGTTATATTATCAGAAATTCTTGGGTGTCCAATACTTCTCTGTCTTGTTCATGGAGGGTTATTTCTTCAACTGCTTTGTATTTTTGAGTTGTGAGCTCATCTTAAGCATAGCCTTATGTGTGGGAATTCTGTAAAACTTGAATATGTGGTGTCCTGTCACATTTTGGGTTTTGTTTCTCCTAAGCTCTCCAAGGGTTTCATTATCATTTTTATAACAATCTCTTTGCTTGGGGCTTCCTGGACCACAGAAGCAATACATGTTCATTTCCCAACCTTCATGAGATACAGGTTGAAATTTCTTAGGAGACATTTTTTCCACTCAGAGCCTAGACTGAGACAGACAATGCTCCCTGGACAGCAGGCAGATTTTTTTTCTAACCTACCTTCTCACTGAGGGTTCCAGCTATATGGGTGTATCTCAGGTCCAACTGTTGCCTCATGGGACCCAAGGCACTAGCTCCCACTCCTGCCAAACAGGCATTAAATTGACCCCTGAGTACTGAGGCAGTGTCTCTCTCCACCCCACGGCAGTCACATCATCATTCACAAGCTTGCTGCCCCAGTTTTCAGTATGCTTTTCATTCACAGCACCTGTCAAGTCCCCACATACACATCTATTCATTCAAATAAATATTTCTTTCTTTCTACATAACCGTGGAAAATGGGTTTTTGGGTTATCTCGATCATAGTATCGCCAAAACTGGAAGCTGAAATGTATTTATGTAAGTAAATATGAAATCCACCATTCGCTGAGATCCCTGGCTGTGATATTGATATCCTTTCCTTAAGTATCGCTGACAGATAAATATAGCAGATTATATTTTTGTACATTTTTTTAGGTTACAATCATAAAGACTAGCCACTGCCCTAAGTTTCACTATTTAGCAGGTTAGAACTCTTGACATGATATTTGCCCTGCTGTCTGAAGTTGCTCCTTCTGTTGATCTTTACCTAAAAATATTCTTGCTCTTATACTTTCATAATACTGCTAAGTCATTAACCAGAGAGGCAGTGCAGAGTATGAGAAAAAAATAGACACAAGGCTCTGGAATCAGGAAGACACAGCTGTTACTTCCAGCCAGCTGTCCTTAGAAAAACCAGCTCTAGCTTCAGCTCAGTTTCCACCATCAATAAAATGGGGATGCTAGCACCTACTTTGCAGGGATGAGGTTAAAATTAGAGCTGAGGTTTATAAAGCATCCAGGACAAAATAGGTTTTTGAATTATTATTTAATCCACCTTTGAGGTGTTTTCTTTTAACTACATAAGTATATCCCCTGGTATCATTTCCAGTGACTCGGAGGGTGTTCCTTCATCTCACTACCAATTATTTCCTTTTCTTCATGTCCACCAAATTCCCCTTTTTATATGCTTCTGGTCACCTTAACTTTAATTGCCTTAACTAAACCTCCATACCCTATAAATGGGCCTGGTCTTAACCATAAAATTCATCATGACTCAATCTGCATGTTCTTAGCTGGGATGATGTAAGTAGGAAAGGTAAGGTCATTTCTAAGTTTCTCATTGGGATCTATCTGATCCAGAGGACGTCACGGCTGAAAAGAGTCACAAGAATCCCCAAGATGAGGAGTCTCAGGGCTGGCAAGGAAAGCTGACCTGCCCAAGTTCACCCAACCAGATAGCGACAAGACTGAGATCAAAAGCCAAACCTTCTGATGCCAGGAGCAAGGCTTTAACTAGAGTCATTTTCACTGACCAAACTACGAAGTTGCAACTACCTCTGAAAGGATCAGTTGGTAATCTGGAAGCAAGCCAAATTGTCACTGTTAATAATTTCCCTTCCACTTTGTTTCTGTGGCCTATAAACATATTAGTCGTAGCTTTTCAGGGAGCCTTATGACTCAGCGCACATAGTAGATGCTGAATAACTGTGTGTTCAATGAAATAATGAAGGACTGTTTTGGCATTATCTGACATTATGTGCCATGAATTCTAAGCATGAATTGAATTTTACGTTCTGGATTGATGTTAGAAGTGGCTCTTATTTTTCTCCTGGCATGACTATTTTTATGTGTTTTTAGTATTTTCCCCACATGGGAGCTGAAAACATGCCTTTCTTTCATTCCTGGGTAGTTAATTCCTTGCAGACACAGGAAGTTGACAACCTTTCCATAAATGCTATGCTCTCTGCTCTGTGCAGTGACCACCTGGCTGAGTGATGGGTGCCATTTGGTCAGAAGGAGCCATGCTGGGGCAGGAGATGGAAGAGGAAGATCATCGGAGATCCATTTTTTCATGAGAAAATTCAAGTGATGTGTATTACCAACAATGGGTTAGATGTTTGGTGGTAGGTAGAGGTAATCGTCCCACAGTGCTCCACCAAATGCTCTAAGTGTCTTGAGAAGAATTGGAGGCAGAGAGAATGAAAGCGTGTGCCCCAGACTGTGGAAATGACATCACTGTTACTGAACATGGCAGCTGGAAGTGGGGAATCCCAGCCGCCCTCGTGACCTGAGAGTAGGCACCAATCAACTGACACATCTTTTAGGTCTCGTGGTCCATTTGGTCTTGTCATTTGTTTGGCGTTGTGTCCTGAAATCAGATGGATCTTCCTGTAAAATGAAGAAAAATGTGTCCTTCAAAACAGGGAGCAGAAGTGTGAGATCTCATAGGATTGAGCTGAGAGCCTGGTGGCTCATAGTCAAACCACTTCCCATAGGAATCACTGGGCCATGGAGGTCCCTGGTACAAAATAAGTTATTTTGTTTTTGAGCCTTGACAGCACCTACTTGAGTCTTTTGAACGATAAGACTCAATTAGTTCAAAACAGTTCTAACTTGGGTGTTATTACGAGGACAGTTAGGCATTCCACTAAAATTTGTGTCCTTGCTCCTTTTGCATGGTATAGAGTTATCATTGATACCCAGTTTTGCAGCCCAAGACAACATTTCTGAACTACGTTTGTAGTCTGGACTGGTTATGTGGCTAATTCTCTCATCTACTGAATGAGAAAAGAAATTGTTTATCACTCTGGACTAAAGTATTTAAGAAAAGACACACACCTGCGTTCTTTCTTTCCCCTTCCTTTAGACTAGAAACTGAGGACCCCTGAGTCCTAGAGCAGTTGTTCCCAGGGTAGCCCTTGGACCAGCAGCATCTGTATCATTTGGGAACTCATGAGAAGGCACATTCCATACCAGACTTACTAAATCGGACACTCTGGGTGTGGGGCCTAGCAATCTAGAACCCTCCAGGAGATTCTGATGCCCACTAGAATTTAAGAAGCACTGTCTCTGGTGAGATGACAGAACCACAAAATAGAAGAACTCTGGGTTCCAGAGTCATTACATGAAGGAGAACCACCCACCAACCACAAACATCTGCATCAGACTCTTTTGTGAAGTAGGAATAAACTTGAGTTATGACAGTCACTAAGATGTGAAAGTTTTGTTTGTTACAGCAGCTAGTGTTACACTAATATGGGTGGGAGGCACAGCTCCATCCTAAAGCCCATCACATTGGGGGTGGGGTAGGGGAGAAGGACTAAATATCACTGGATTCCTGACACTGAAGAGCAAGTAAAAAGGTGTACTAACAAGACTACAGGCAGTGGTGGCAGTAGTGGGAGTAGAAGATGAAGATCTACAGGCTTCAAGTAATGGTGAATCATGCTGCTCAAACCAGCAGCCCTCAGGAATCACCCGGCAAGAGGGGCGCCTGGGTGGCACAGTCCATTGAGCATCCAACTCTTGGTTTCGGCTCAGGTCATGATCTCAGAGTCATGAGATTGAGCCCCGCGTCAGGCTCTGCTCTCAGCATAGAGTCTGCTTGAGATTTTTCTCTCTCTCCGTCTCAAATAAATAAATAAATCTTGAAAAGGACGAGATCATCAGAAAGAGCAAGAAACAGGGGTAATGTGGAATAACCGTGTCTCCCAGATATGCATGGTTTTCTCAGGAAACAAGGAAGGTGTAAGTACTGTCTCCAAATTGTTGGCTGACTAACTGTATAACCACGGCTACTAGCAGAACAGGACAAGGCCCAGGAATTTTCCAATACCCATAAATCTAGTAACAACTGGTCTGAAACAGCTACTATCATGCTACTGACTTTGCTAGGTGAGTTTTAAGAGTATCTGCAAGGATGTAAGGGCTGGGACGTGGAATTCTAAAATGACCCCCTGAATACTCCCAGTGACCCCCTGAATACCCAGTGACTCTCACCCTCATATAATCTCCTCTTCTTTTTTTTTTTTTTTTAAATGAGAGGGTCAGAGAAACATGGTTTTGGGGGTTTTTTTTAAAGATTTTATTTATTTATTTGACAGAGAGATCACAAATAGGCAGAGAGGTTGGCAGAGAAAGAGGGGGAAGCAGGCTTCCTCACTCAGCAGAGAGCCCAATGTGGGACTCGATCCCAGGACCCTGAGATTATGACTTGAGCCAAAGGCAGAGGTTTAACCCTCTGAGCCACCTCAGGTTTAACCCTCTGAGTCTCCTCTTCTTTGAGTGTGGGAAGAACCTGTGAATATGACACAATACCACTCCAATAATTGTGTTACAGTATAGGACAAAAATGAGATCATTCTAAGGGGGCCTGACTTAATCAGGTAATCCCTTTAGATGCTGAGAGTTTCCTCAGAAAAGGAAGGCAGAGTAGCATGCTCCCAATGGCCTAGAAGAAAGCAAGCATCCAAAGAGCTACCTATGGGGGTCACGTGGCAAAGAACTACTAGAGGGCTCTAGAAATTGAGAGGACCCCCAGCCCACAACTTATAAGATAGAGCCCGAGTCCTACAACCCCAAAGAAGTAAATTCTATCAACTTCCAGTGAGGTTTGAAGAGGACCTCAAGCCTCAGAGAAGAACCACAGCCTCTGCCAGCACCTGATGTCAGTCCACTGAGACCCTGAGCAGAAAATCCAGTCACACTGTACCAGGACTTCAGACCTACAGAACTGATATAATAAATTTGAGTTGTTTTGAGTTTCTGAGTTTGCAGCAATTTGTTACCCAGTGATAAAAAGCACCTGAGTGGTGCAGTCAGTTGAGTGTCCAACTCTTGGTCTCAGCTCAGGTTGTGATTTTTCGGGTCATGAGATCAAGCCCCACATTGGGCTCTGCACCTAGCCTGGGGTCTGCTTGCGTTTCTGTCTCTCCTTCCCTCTGTTCCTCCCCTACTGCACTCTTGCTCTCTTGCTCTGAAATAAATAAATAATCTTCAAAGAAGAAGAAGGATAAGGAGAAGAAAAAGGAGAAGGAGAAAAAAGAGAAGAAGGAGAAGTAGGAGAAGGAGAAACAAAGAAAACAAATCTATAGGGCTATGATGGGCCCACGCTGGCCATGCTTGGCTGAGATGCCCTCAGATGCCTTTGGTGCCCTCCCCATCTTCCCTGTGCTCTCAGTTCCAACAGCTCACACCTGCAATTCCCCTTAGCTGGCTGGCCTGGGGTTTCTGGAACTGCTTTATGCAATATATGCAGAGCTGGATGTGCCCGGGAGTTTCTGTTCCCCCAGACACTTAGTCAAAGACCGAGTGGTATGGAAGCCTAAACTCCAACTCCCTTAGTTGGGCTCAACCTGAAGGATAAGTCACACTCCAGAGCTTCCCTGCAGGATCAGGCTGAGCTAAGACCTGGCCTGCGATCCCACCTTACCCTGTGCCCTCCCCCCACCATGCTGCCCCTGCCCCTCGCCCTGGGAGTCTGTCCTTCAGAACAATTTCATGTTCTTCTCCTGGATAACCCCACCTCAAACAGTCCATTATTCCTTTGCCTCTGACCCTGTTTCTCCTGGTTGAGGAAAAGATCAAGTGAGAGGGTACACGCTGGTGTGTGAGGAACAAACTAGAAGTTGGGGCAGGGAGAGGGTAGAAGAGAGAAGAAGTGAAGCCTGGCTGGGGGCAGGGAGTGACTGGTTTGGAATCCACAATGGTGAAGGCAGGGAGAACTTGATTCTTGCAAGGTGAGTTGTCGTCATGGCTCTCATGTCACCCTCCATGCCCCTGGCATGGTCTAGAACCTCAGTAAAGTCACTCAGCTTGGGAGAGTGGTTTTCAGGAGACCAGGTTCTTGTTCTTACTCCAGTTTCTGGCTGCATGCACCAACTGCAAACCAGAGGGCTCCCCCGACTTGCCAACAGTTGGAACATGGCCCTGCCTGAACTCACCACGTACCTCCCCCCACCAAAACATCTCATCCTTCTACAGTCCCCCTGCACTCCAGTACTCTGATGGCCCCGTGACAAGCTGTGTTCATTTTGTTCTCCCAGAGCAGACCCTGAGACAAGGTTGTGGGTGATTGATTCCAAGTGAGGGGGGTGGGAGTGAGACGAGGAAGAGCCAAGAAAGGATGTGGAGAATCAGGGCTCCATCCTACTGAGGGCCCTCTGAGAAAGTGCATATAAGGCACCTCAGAATTCTTCAGTCAAAGGATGGGGAGACCTCGATAGCCCTCATTGGTTGAGAACTGCTCCAGGTGTGTTAAATCCCTGGAACTTCTGGGCTGCCCACTGCCTGGGCTGAAAGGCTCTCACAGTGCCAGAGAAAGGCTTGGAATGAAGCGCCACGAGATGAGAAGCTGTCAGTGTGCCATGGGTAAACTCAGAGCTGGGCTGGAGGGGTGTGCAGTGGGGCACTGATGGCATCCATAAAAAGTCCTTGGGCTCCCTCCAGCCCCTCCCTCACCCTCACCCCTCTCGCCCCATCTCCCCACTGTCTGCTCCGACTGTTCCTTCCTGCCCGTTCCCAACCACGGCTCAGGCCCACGTCACCTCTCTCCCAGAACAATAACTGATCTTGTGACTGAATTGTGCGTCCTCCAAATTCATGTTGAAACCCCAAACCGAGGTGGCAATGTATGTGGAGTTAGGTCTGTAAGGCAGTTAATCAAGGTTAAATGAGGTTATGGGGTGGGGCCCTAATCCCACGGGACTAGCGTCCTTAGAAGAAGAGATACCACAGTGCTAGTGTTCTCGCTCTGGCTCTCTCTCACTCTCCCTCCACCCTTTTACCTCTCTCTTTCTCTATGCACGAAGGAAAGGCCGTGAGGACACAGTGAGCAGGCGGCCATCTGTGAACCTGAAGAGAGGCTTCAGGAGAAACCAAACCTGCCAGCACCTTGATCTGGGACGTCCAGCTTCCAGAACTACAGGCAAAGAACTGTCTGCTGTTTAGGCCACCCAGTCTCTGGAGCTGTTAAAACAGTGCACTAAGGCACTTACCTACTATGCCCCCCCAATCCCCCCTTCCCATCTCACTCCCTCCTGTCATGATTAAAGTGATCTTTCTGAAAGGCAAATCTAGCCCTGTCACTTCCCAGGCACACTTTTGAAAGCTCCCCAGTGTCTCCAGGGTCTCCCAAGGAGCCTTGACATTGGCCCCACGGCCCTGCACACTCGATGTACGTACATGTCCAGCCTCGTTCCCTGACACTTCCTGGCTAGCTTTCAGTAGTCTAGTCACCCTAAACTATGTTTAGCTCCTCAATTCTGCCACATCCCAAAGTGCCTTTCTCCCCCCTTGTCCCCCTGACAAATCCCTGCTCCTCCTCCAAGGATCCTTGCCTCTCCTCTGACTCTTCCAGCCAGTATCTTATACACCATGAACCTCCCCTGGCTCCCAGCATCCACTGGCACTGGGCTCGTCCCTGCCCCCCATCCATCTGCCTGCCCTCCTCTGGATCCCCAGCATCAAAACCAACATTCGGCTCAAATACTGATCACATATTTACCCAGTGGGGAGGAAGGAATAAAGAACTGTCCTTTTATAGGTGACTGAGTGTTATAATGGAAAAGAACTTTAAAGACGCTATGGTTCAAGCTCCATATTTTGCAGAAAGTATAGTGTGGTGGCAGTCCATACCCCACCTTCATGCTCTTGCGTTTTTCTGTTCCCACGTAGTCCAGCCTGTGCTGCACCGCCTGGACCTCAGCTCAGCCTGGCAGCTTTCTTGGACCTTTTCTTTGGCACCTGCTCTTTGCAACAAGCCAGATATGCCAGGAATGAATGCCCACTGCGGCTCCAGGAGTGGCCCTCAACCAATGACTAACAGGACTTGGTGGATAAATACCCCAGTTCCCTCTCCCCTTAGTCCGGATGGCACTATGGCACTGTCCGTACCATTTCCCAGAGGTCACAGGAGGACCGAGCTCCAGCTGCCCACAGTAGTGACAATTCCTCTTTATTGATTTCCTTCCCTTCCCAGCCCTCCTTCCCTACTGTCCTGCCAGTGTTTCCTGAGACGATCTCCTTATTTGCACTTGAATCTTTTTTCCAGGTCTCTTCTGGGGTAAACCCAAGCTAAGACAGAGACTGAGGCCCAGAGAGGACTATGAACATGGCCAAGGTCACACTGCTGTTCAGTGTCATAGCATATTCTACAGGTATGTCTCCTGGCTCCTCCCGCCCACAGTTCCTCCTACGGTTTTGCACACGGGACTTTGCCAGAAACCCCAGGCTACAGGCCAAGATATGTGAACCTCTCCTTGTGTGACCCGAGGAAAGACTCCCTCACCATTAGTGAGTGGCGGGCCTGGGTCTGGGATTCAGGTGGCAGGCCTAGGACCCCTTTCTTTTCCTTCACCAGCTAGCCCTGTGTCATCACTTCAAAACCACTTCTCATGTCCTTATCTTGGGCCCCAAACTTTCACCTCCCAACACAAACAACTCTGGCTGGAAGAGAGTTTCTTTGGAGAATTTTGAAATGATCAAGCTTCACATCCCGACCCCAGCCCTCACTCCCACCCCTTTCCATTTCAGGCTGAAGTGGTTGGGAACACCCCACTGATTTCAAGCTGAAGATGTCCCCTTCCAATCCAGACAATGAACCTTGTATTTGAAAGCCCACGTCGTGCCCCCTGAGCTTCAGGGAATTGACACTAGAATAACGTCTCACCTACACACAGCACGACACGAGAGGCACACAGCACATGCCACTTAAACATAACACATATGATACAAACTACACATGTAACCCACCTCATGCACACAAGCATGACACGTACAATGCACATAGGAAACAGCACCCACATACGACACGCAAACAAAAACACACACGTACCATGTTTCCGTGCTCACACACATCCCTTCATTTCTTTGGGTCCCTTCTCCACCTGGACAGGAGGAGACATCTGGGACAGGACCAGCCCCAGCTTCTGACCTGGACGGCACCCGAGGGCCACGCTGAAGATGAGGTCATTCCGGTAAATTTCCAGCAATCATTTTAACCTACTTTTCTCATTTCTTTCTCATGCCTCGGCATTAATTAACCCTGGGATTTAAATCTGATGCATTAGGCCAAAACAACTCTAAAGGCTTTTGGAGAAACAAATTCAAAATTAGCTGTAGCCGAACGTGCATCCATTGGAAAGGCAGGCAGTGCGAACACTGACGTTATAAAAAATAGAAGTGAAACCCTCCAAGAGACAAGGCTAAGTTCGCAGGTGTTTGCTGACTGCCTGGTTCACAGCCCCCCCAGCCCCCCCTTCCCCTCCGCAGAGGCTGTGGAGTGGAAGTTCTTGGGCAGCAGGAGGGTAGGAAAGAACGAAATTACTTTTACATCTAGCTTGCAGGTAAGAGGGGGAGGGGCGGCTGCAAATCTCTCTCCTTCTTGCTTTCTGGTCCCTGAGGTCCCTAGCCAATTCTTGTCTTTGGAACAGCCCCCCTGGAAGGTCTGGAGAGATCAATTCTCCTAAGGCTGCTGTAGGCAAAATCCATCTCAAATTTCTCCCTGCTTCTAGCAGTAATCTTCATCCCCTGGTGTGTGCTCTTCTGCGTGGCCCATAGGGTAACAGGGCCGGGGAACCCTGCTGGGGACGGCTCTCCCCAGCCTGCCACCTCCCGCTGCTCTCCGACTGACTCTCGAAGCTCTGTCTTTTCCCTCGGTGAGACTTTCAGTTTCAACGCAGGTGCTTTTATGGTTGTTATCAGCTGGAGCTGCCGCAGAAGCAGAGCTGCCCCGAGTGACCCGGAGAAGGGGGAGTTTCTAGGAAGGTCAGCCCTGGCACATCTAAGGCAGGCTACTAGGTGGGTGCCCGGCGAGGGCTCTGAGGTCTGCGTGGCACAAGGCAAGAAGGTAAGGTGTGGGGGGGAGGGAACAGGGACAGACTGGACCTGTGAACACAAATGGAGACCCAAGTGGATCTCTCCCCACCTCAAGCTCAAAGACATGGGGTGCCCTCCAACACGCACCCGGGAGCCCCGATGCTCAGAGAAGCCCAGGGATGGGGGCTGGCGGCGCTGGAGAGGGCAGTTGGGTGACACATGTGAGCTGCGACAGTGCCTGCCCAACTCCGACGGTCGGACCACGGAAACGGCTCCTGCTTCACCTCCGCGTTCCAAATCTCACACAGATTTCTCCCGTGGCCAACCCTGACCCAGAAACAGAGAGGGAAGCAAATTCTGGGACCCATAATTCAGTCCAGTTGACACAGTCGTCAACTGGGTAATTACTTCCCCATTACTCAACGCCCTGCAGTCACTCACATTTGCGGCGGACAGTAAATAAGCAGGGCTACTGGCGCATTGGTCAACCGCTGCTGTATAACCATCTTAAAATCGTAGCAGCCTCCCACAGTGAGCCTCACACTCACGAGTTCATGGGTTGGCTGGAACACTTGGCTGCACAAGCCTCTCAGCCCCCTCCTAGGACCAGTACAAGCTGGGGCATGTTCTCATCGCGATGGCAGAGGCACGACGGGACAAGTAGAAACCCTTGGGGCCTAGGCTGAGACCAGAACACTGTCTCTTTCACACTGGCCCAGCAAGTCCTACGGCCAAGCCTGAAGTCAAGGACAGGTAACATGTACTCCACCCATGGCAAAGCCATGGCAAGCATGTGGCTGCAGGCAGGGGCGAAGAATTGGGGCCCATGACTCTGTCCACCAGGGACAATCTCACTTCCACCTTCCTCTCTCTCAAATCTTGTCTGGCAATCACGGGGGAGGGGACCTCTTTTCCTTTCTCTCCATTCCATACCTCAGCTAAAAACCAGCTAAAAAGCCATGTGAAATTGAGCAACAGATACAACTGAACGGAGGAAAAGAAAGGCTGTTAGTTTTGAAGTGAAATTAGATAAAATAAAGAGCCAATGCCATCGATCCCTAGCAGCCTTGGAAATTGTCGGGAAGTGCCATCTGAGATCACTGCAAAGCCTCCATGTGCCTCCTTGGGCCCAGCTCATTAATACCGATTTTTCTTCAAGCCCCAGCCCTGAGTTATAAGAAACTTACTCCGTTCAAAGTTATTGTTTGTGGGGGCTCCTGGGTGATCCAGTCGGTTAAGCGTCCAACTCTTGATTCTGGCTCAGGTCGTGATCTGAGGGTCATGAGATGGAGCCCCACTTCGGGCTCCCCACTCAATGGGGACTCTGCTTGAGATTCTCTTTCCCTCTGCCTGTCCCCCTGATTGATATCTCTCTCTCTCTCTCTCTCTCTCTCTCAAATACATCTTCACACTGCCCCCAAAATAGAGTGACAACAAAACAACGGCTACGCCGCTGAGCTCATAGATGTCATACGTCAGGAATTCTGCTGTGGCACAACACCGGTGGCTTGTCCCTGCTCTGTGATCACTAGGGCCTCAGCTAGGAAGACTCGAAAGGCTAGGAGTGCCTGAAGGACTGTGGACTTGTCAGGCATCTCTCTCTCTCTCTCTCTCTCTCTCTCTCTCTCTCTCTCTCTCCCCAACATGGTGGCATGAGGGCAGTTAGGCATCTTACACAGCAGCTCAGACCTCCAAGAATGAACGTTCTAGCAAACAAGGCAGAAGGCTTGCAGTGGCCTTTGAGGACCCAGCCTCTGAAATAATGTGACGTTGCTTCGGCCATATGCTATGGATTGAAACAGTCACAACCTCACGGGACTCAAGGGGAGGGGCCGGAGACACCATCTCTCAATGGCAAGAGCATGAAAGGATTTTCTGCCATGTTTTAAAGCCACTGCTCAGCTATTTCTGGTACATTGACAGTGGAATCGGTTTTTGTGGGTTGACTGGGAACCTCAAGACTCTTCTTAGCAGTGTTTCTATGGGAACTGCGTTTTTCAGTCCAAAAACCAGACTTACGAGTTAACTTTGGGACATAACTCATTCATAAAGTGGAACTTCCCGGAATCTCATTCCCTACCCCCTGCGAAATGTCTAGCACTGTGAACATAGCTCCTGATATTCTTAATGATCATTGCTCGTTGAGCACTTCCTAGGTACTAGACTGCTCGACGTTCTACGCGGATCATGTCATTCGGTCCTCCCGACAATGCTGAAGATGCTAGAATTATTTCCATTTTACAGAGGGAGAAACTGAGGCTGAATGGGCAAGTGACAAGGGAAAGGTCACATAGGCGGGGCTGTGACACAGATTTTGAAACCAGATCCATGTGATCCCCAAGGCCATGCTTAACTACCATAGTGCACTAACTTCATGAATAATACTATTTGAGTAAAAGAAAGCTTCTGGGGCGCCTGGGTGGCTCAGTGGGTTAAAGCCTCTGCCTTCGGCTCAGGTCATGATCTCAGGGTCCTGGGATCGAGGCCCACATCGGGCTCTCTGCTCAGCAGGGATCCTGCTTCCCTCCCCCCTGCCTGCCTCTCTGCAACTTGTGATCTCTCTGTCAAATAAATAAATTTTAAAATCTTAAAAAAAAAGAAAGAAAGCTTCTGCAGAAGCAAGAAGGCTGGGGGGGGCTCTCTCCAGGGGAGTGGGGCTAAGGCAGAGCCCATCACAGATGTAGCCACCAGATACCCCCCACCACTGTTCTTCCTTCCCGCACAGATCTGGGTCACAAAGACCTTCCATGTGGTCCCCTGTGCCCACTCGTGTCCTGGAGTCATCACTGC
>PITA01000748.1:0-58616 GCA_004023965.1 Spilogale gracilis
CCCCCACTCCCCTGTCTCTGGGGGCAAGCCTCCAGACCCTCCAATTTGTTTCTACCTTTTTGCCGATGTTCTTTGTCTCTCGTGGCGGTCCAGAAGTGGGAAATATCACATTTCAGGCTGGTTTCATGGGTGTTCACGGTGGTCTTGTAGTGTTTTTTTTGCTGGAATTCAGCTCTCTTCAGGGAACTCCCCGAAATGCCGTCACCTGGCCTTCCGCCATCTTGACTTCCTATTTCTCAGATTCTCTTGGCTTAGGGTTTTATCTAGACTCTACCAGTGAGAGACATTCACATGAAGGAGAAGCTATTCTCTAAACCAGCAGTGGAGTTTTGCCTATGACTTTCAGACACCCTAAGGGTGATCATTAGTCTCGACGTATTCCTGAGAACTACCTAGTTCTGTATCGCAGGGAACTAGGATATCAGTGTTCAGTCCCTATGGTCCTATACTTCCGGTTTCCCGAAAAGAGCGTTTCTGATCCATGCTCCCGCAGATTTCTTGGTATGGTGTAAGCCTGAGTACACGTGGCTTCTCTTCTCCCACTTGCACTCAGAGGCATGTGATACCTGTTGCCAAATTGCTTTCCAGGAAGTGTGTACCAAAGAAGCTGCATCAACAGTACATCAGAGTGGCATGTCTCTACAGTCATGCACTAGCAACTGTCAGTATTTTTCAACGCTGGCAAAGTCACAGGCAAAACAAAGAAATTTAATGATGGTTTACACTCACATTTCTTGGGTTGAAAGTATTATATTTTATTGGCCCTTTTTTTCTTCCTTTGTGCATTGTGTGTTATCATCTTTCGTTGTTCAGCCTTTTCTTTTAATTAACAAACTTATTTAAAAGCCCTAATCTTTAAAATAATACTTTTATTTGTCATTGGTGGTTTTTTTTTTTTTTGGACTTGGAGGTATCATTTGTTTCATTATATTAGATTCAGAGAAGAAAGATCATGTGCATGTGAGCAAAGTACTAACTCCAAGTTGAAGAGTTGGCTTGACCACTCCATCAAAACAAAAGGGCAGGGCATCTGGGTAGTTCAGTTGGTTAAGCAACTCTTGATTCTTGATATTTTTAAAAGATTTTTATTTATTTATTTGACAGAGAGGGACACAGTGAGAGAGGGAAAGAACACAAGCAGGGCAAGTGGGAAAATAAGCAGGCTTCCAGCTGAGCAGAGAGCCTGATGTGGGGCTCGATCCTAGGACCCCAGTATAATGACCTGAGCTGAAGGCCAATGCTTAATGACTGAGCTACCCAGGCACCCCCTGAATCTTTATTTTGGCTCAACTCATGATCTCAGGATTGTGAGATCAAGCCCTGCATCAGGCTCCACACTGGGCATGGAACATGCCTAAAATTCCCTCTCCCTCTGCCCTTCCTTTCCATCTCTCTCTCTCTCTCTCTCTCTCTCTCTCTCTCTCCTTCTCTTAAAAACAAAAACCAACAACCAAATAAACAAAACCAAAGTGAGAGAACAGATCAACCTGTCAGGGTGATTCCTCCTCTCTGCACTCGAAAAGGTAAGCACTATTAAATGTGAAGAGTATGTTAAAATTGGAAGTATTTTGGACAAAAGTAACTTCTAGAACTTTCTAATGGCATTTGGTTGTCATTTCCCCATTGTTATCTCCTTTTGGCAACTGCCCTCTTTTAGTCCAGGACCATTTCATCCTTGGGAAGGAGGGAAGGAGAGAAAGCCCTGCAGATGAAAGGAGCTAGGGAACTAGGTTTATGCCATATGGCTTCCAAAATACTAAAAGAAAGGTGACCATCAGAAAGAGTTATATTTTTCTTTAGATCCTGAGATGGAAAACCAGCAGAATAATTGAAATAGACTTTAAGCAAAGGAATTGAGGCAAAACACCAGGTAACCAAATGGCCATAATTTGGTGAGAGTGAAAAACTGGAAGGGACATGCAGGCTGAGAGAGATTTAGACCTAGGAATGGAAATGAGGATGTATCTGGTATGACCCATCTGTTTGACTGGCAATGACATATTGAGACAAACTCACACTTAATAAGAAAGAGTGGCATGACCACTTACTGATGATGATCAAGATTCTAGAAGTTGAGGACAGTAAAAAGGATGCCACAAACTTTCCATTCTCTGGTTTAAAATGTGATTCCTTATAGGAGCAAAGATAAAGGACCTTTCCTGAGATGAGATGAAGTAATAATATAACGTCTTAAGGAGGAACATGATATGTAATGCAGGTTCTTCTCACCCTAAGTTCCTAACATCTACTTAGTTGACAGACAGTAGTTGAAGATGGGAATAAAATTGTTTTAATTTACTTGACATGGAAACTTATTTAGTAGCATTATTTTCAATTGTATGGAAGTTCATAGGCTGATGTCTTGTAAGCCATACACAGAGGAGCAGAAACACAAACTCTTCTTCTTCTTTTTTTTTTTTTAAGATTTTATTTATTTGACAGAGAGAAACACAGCCAGAGGGGGAACACTAGCAGGGGGAGTGAGAGAGGGAGAAGCAGGCTTCCCACCGAGCAGGGAGCCCGATGTGGGACTCGAACCTGGGTCTCCAGGATCATGACCTGAGCCGAAGTCAGTCACTTAACCAACTGAGCCACCCAGGTGCCCCACACAAACTCTTCTTGAAGGAAACTTGCTTATTGCTGAAAGACATTGGTGAGCAATGGCTTAAGTTTCATGGTGTATAAATGACTCCCTGTTCATAGACAACATCCTTGGGAAGTTTCATTAATTCTTTCACCTCACTCTCACACTGTTTATTATTTCTAGATAGTTCAATAAAAAGTAGCTAACATATTAATTTCTTTATTAATTTTACATATAATTTTAGTTACTACTATGTGTAAAGAACTGTTCATTGCAATGTCTATAAAACTATAAGACTTGGTTTACACATATGAGGAGCTTGAACTCTTGTTGGGGAATCAAGGTGACACAAAATGGAAACCTAAATAATGTAAGTATAGAAAAGTCACCCTTTATGTAACACTGAGAGGAAGACCTGTGGTTGTCCTGCTGGGACTTGGGTGCTCAGGAGATTCTTCACATTGGAGACAGAAATGAAACTCGAGTATGCAATAGAGAAAAGTAAGGAAAGTACATTTTGGTTTGAATTGGGTTAGGAACAGATGTAGCAACTTAAGAATGAGCACATTATTAACCTGCTTCACTAGAGAGGAGGGTTTTATGTTGGGAAATGGCGGAAGAGTTAGGAAAGCTCACCTGGTGTCTTCTGGTTCTTTTTGGATGCATCCTGGGCTAAGTAGAGTGCATTGCTCTGCAGAACTTCCAGACTTTTATGGCACCCTTAGGCTAACTTTGGGGATCTCATGTCCATTGAGGAACATTCTTAGTAGTTGTTCTGACGGAAACTCCTTTTGGGATTTCCCCAAGTCAGCATTTTTCAACCTGTTTTAAAGTATGTTATTACTTTAGAGATCAGCCATATTTTTCTTGTTAACATGATAAATAGGTCAGAAAGAAAATACTGATATATACACACACATATACACACACGTGTAGTTTTCATTTTGATGTAACGATATGTATTCATACAAAGAAGTTCAGAAAGTTGAGAAGAGGTCATTTGATACATGAATGCATGATGTTCGATTTTTTAATGGATAAATTTGCCAGTTTGAAAGTTGTGTTGATGAATGTTGTTTGTCAAGTAGTGGCTGGACTGTATGTATCTTGTCTTAGAGTGTAAATACATACTTGTGATAGTTGTTGTTTATTAACTATTAAACGTTTATACTGCACAAACTTATTGCATGCCTCTGTTGCTAATAGGTGATTTTATATGAATATGAGAATATAATCTTCTCAAACTGTTTTAAATAGGACCAACAAAAAGGCAGAGTGCTTCAAAGTGAGCATAGCAATTAATATCTTTAATGTCTTTGAAAAAAAAAGAATACTTCAAGAATACTAAAATGTTTAGAACATACTATTCTTTTATTTAAAATCCACCTGCCTTGGGGGGGGGGGGTGCCTAGGTGGCTCTGTCCTTAAATGTCTGCCTTCAGCTCAGGTCATGATCCTGGAGTCCCAGGATCAGGCCCCACATCGAGCTCCCTGCTCAGTGGGAAGCCTGCTTCTCCCTCTCTCACTCCCCTCTGCTTGTGTTCCATTTCTAGCTGTGTTTCTCTCTGTCAAATAAATAAATAAAATCTTTAAAAAAATAAAATAAAATTCACCTGTATGGAATAGACTTTTCATACTATGTGTCAGTAAAAGTAAAATATAGGAATAGACATGGTGCTACTCTTGATACCAGAATCTGACCTATGAGAAGCTTTCCTCATATTAAAAAAAAATACATCTTCTGTAGTGGGTTAAATTGTGCCCCCCTCCATTTATACCTGGAATCTGTGACTTAAACTTATTTGAAAAAGTATCTTAACAGGAGTACCTATGTGGCTCAGCTGGTTAAGCATCCAACTCTTGATTTTTGGCTCATGATCTCCCAGTCATGAGATTGAGCCCACCTTCAGCTCCCTGCTCAGTGCATGAAGTCTGCTTAAGTTTCTGACCCTCTGCCCCAACCTCCTTCTTAGAGATGTGTGCACTCTCTCTCTTAAAAAAAAAAAAAGACTTTAAAATTTTTATTTATTTGTTTTTAGAAAGAGAGAGCAAGCACCTGCATGAGCATGGGGGAGGGGCCAAGAGGTGGGAGAGAGAGAACCTGAAGTGGACTGCACTGAGCACAGACCTGAGGTGGGGCTCAGTCTCACAACAGGGAGATCATGATCTGAGCCAAAATCAAGAGTCTGAGGTTTAATGACTGAGCCACACAGGGGCTGCCCTGCCAAAAACAAACAAACAAACAAACAAACAAACAAAAAACCTGAAGGAAAGAAAGAAAGAAAGAAGAGAGAGAGAGAGAGAGAGAGAGAGAGAGAGAGAGAAAGAAAGAAAGAAAGAAAGAAAGAAAGAAAGAAAGAAAGAAAGAAAGAAAGAAAGAAAGAAAAGGTATCTTAAGGGGTGTGGCAGACCCAGCACTCTTATCAAGTGTTGGCCATGTTGTGTTGTTGGAGCTGAGGACTGATTTGGTTTCTGAGAGGCTCCCTGTCTTGGACCACAGTGTTAGGAGGACCTGATCAAAGATTACTCAGACTTCCTGTTGTGAACTAGAAGAACTTTAAACAAAAATCTTTGAAGATGTAATTAATCTAAGGATCTTATGATGAGATCACACTAGATTTAGGTTGGGCCCTAAATTCAATTACAGGTGTCCTTAAGAGAAAGGAAGACATAGAGACACAGAGGGAAGTGTGTCTTCATATAAAGATAGAGGTGGAGTTTGAAGTAACACAAGCACAAGCCAAGGAACATTGAGGGTTGCCAGCAGCCACCAGAAAAATAAGAAAAAGGCATGGATTCTCCCCCAGAGCCTCCAGAGGAAACTGACCCAGTTAACCCCTTGATTTTGGAGTTCTGACTTCTAGAACTGCCAGAGAATAAGTTTCTGTTGTTTTAAGTCACTAAGTTTGTGGTAATTTGTTACAGTCCTAAGAAACCAATATCCCGTATTCCTTCCTTCCCTTCTCCCTTCTTTCTTCTCTTCCTTCCTTTTTCCTCATCTCATTCATTTGCACAGCAAACCTTTGAGTCCCTGCTGTGTGGTAGGCAGTGGTCTAGAGGAATTGAGGATACAGCAATAATAAAGAGACATGACTTCATTCAAAAATATTTTGTGTATTATCCTATTTGGGGGATGTGTAAGGTCTTTTCTTATTTTTCTCTTACTGTGAGTCCTGTGGCCTCTTCTGTTCCCATCAGCATCTGAACATGTTCTGCCAAATGTTGTTTTAAATGGGAATGCTAACTTCTTGGACTTCACTTGTGTCAAGTGTTGTTCTAAAGAAGTCATGCTGGTTCTCCACACTGATCCCACGCCCCACTGAAGGCACTGGCTAGTCTTGGGAATGGGTGCCTCTGTTTGCACCCACCCCTGGCACTTTCTAAATTCACGGAGCTCTGGTGGTTCAGGACCACCCACTGTGGCCCCATGTCAAGGTTCACCATCTCCCACTCTGCCCCATTTTAGAATTCCTTCCATCTCCCTTCCCCATGGTCAGCAAAACTTCTTTTCTCCCAGCTCCTGTGTTCTTTGGATCTTCCACCTTACCCAAATAAAGTAGTTAATGATCTGGATTCCATCTCCTACCATTCTCCTACTAGGCTTCAGATGAACCCATGTCCTTGATATTCCTATAAGATTCCAATTATGCTCCTGCCTTGCATACTTCTATTTTCTCTGCCAGGAACATTGTTTCTGAGACACTCGCATGGCTCCTGGCTCATTCTCTCACTTCATTCATGTCTCTGCATAACATTGCCTCATCAGAGAGAAATCTGACCATTTCTCCCACTATGCTACATTATCTATCCTCATTGCATTTTCTATTTGCTGGGATTCGAGGATATATTTACTGACCTGGCTATTGTTTGTCTCCTGACATAGAATATGGGTTTCAGGAAAAAAGGGACATCATCTGCTGTATTCCCCGCCCCTGGAGCTGCATCTGGCACATAGTAGCATTCAGGAAATATTTGTGAATGAATGAATGAACAAATGAATGAAAAAAGAAAGAAAGGAAGGAAGAAAGAATAAATGAATGAATGAATGGATGGATGGATGAATGAAGTGAGAGCAGGCTAATGTGATGAAACAGTGAAATCCCAAGATACCGGTTGCATAGTTGCACACTTGGTACCATAGTTGCATTGCATCTCTGGGCGACTTGTTCTCCAGGCACATAATAGTTTGCAAAGCATTTTCAAAAACCCAAGTATTATATTGCTCAAAACAATCTCCATTTTTACAGCTGAGGAAATTGAGATTCAGTAAGGCCAAGAGACTTAGTAGCTAAGGGCACATAGCTTGTTAATGACAGGGCTAGAATTCAAACTTTGGTTTCCAGACTTCAAATCCAGGGCATTAAACACCACCACCACCACAATAGCAAACAAGAAAAAGCCTCTCCTCAAAGGGGAGAAGTGCCTACATTATGCATATGGGGGTTGGGGGTGGTATTCCATGGGGCAATAGTCTTATTATCACCAAGTCAAACCATACAGGACATCAGTCATTTATTTCTTCGGTGCTTAAAATATATCTCTAATGATCAGCCACAAGTGCTTTGACTTTCCAGGGTTGATGATGTCACTACATCTTCCTTGAGCATATTTACCTCCTAAAGCACTGTGGCACTGTCTTGCTCATGGACAAGAGCAGCAACAACATGAATGGTGACAAGAGCTGACATCCATTGGTCACCTGGCATGTCAGGCACTTTATATCCATTACTTCCAATCCTTACAACCACCCTGACATATTACTTTCTGCATCTCATAAGTGAGAAAGAAAGAGCTGGAGAGATAGATCATTTTTCCCAAGTCACAGTAACAAAGCAACCTTGCTAATATTTTAATCCCAGTCTGAGTCTAAGACTGGACTTCCAACCATCATGTTAAAGTTTCAATCCTTTAGAAATGGATTTCTGGTCACTGCGGATGCTTGTACAATACAAATATTCATACCAATAACTCCTCATAAACAACTTTCTATTCAATGGTAAAATTTTTCACAGTATATTCTGGATATGCATACTTCATGTTTCATGAGTATGTTTTTAAGATTTATTTATTTATTTTAGAGAGAGCACATGTGCACGTAACCTGGAGGAGGGACAGAGAGAGGGAATCTTCAAAGCAGACTCCCCACTGAGGGCAGAGTCCAACTCCGCTCCATCTCACAACCCGTGAGATCATGACCCATGAGATCATGACCTGAGCTGAATGGTCACTCAACTGACTGAGCCATTCAGGCCACCCCTTCATAAGTATTTCTTTTCTCTTCTTTTCTTTTCTCTTCTTTTCTTTTCTTTTCTTTTCTTTCTTTTTTTTTTTGACTTTAAATTTATTTTATTTTTTCAGTGTTCCAAGATTCATTGTTTATGCCCCACACCCAGTGCTCCATGCAATACGTGCCCTCAGTACCCACCACCAGGCTCTCCCATCCCCTCACCCCCTTCCCTCCAAGTCCCTCAGCTTGTTTCTGTGTCCAAAGTCTTTATGAGTATTTCTTAAAGTTCTTCTTGTCTTTATAATTTGAGGAGTTGGGCTGCAAAATGATAGAGCATATGACAATTTCTAAATTAAAATTCTCCTCTTTTTTTCTCCCAATTGCAAAAAAGGTGAAGTCTTGCTGAGTATATGTAGGTTGCAGAGAGTGAATATATCTTGGCCTAAAATACATCATGGTTCAATAAAACCCATCCTGAGAAATGCTTTAATTTTTACTGTTGCTCTTACTCTGTTCAAATCAGAGGCACTTAAGCCATTTATAATTAGATCTCCAGTCCTGTTACTGGATCTTGGCAAACTTAGACAAGGCAGTGAAAAACAAGCTTTCGTTTGTGATGTAACAGTCTCTGTGTAAATGGGGAGAGGAGCCTGATTAAACAGAAGCTGAAAAAAAAATAAACAGAAGCTGAGAGCATCATAGAGGGGTTCAACAATGAGGAGCTGGGGGCACTGCGCATTGGGGGTGCAGCAGATATATCTTGTTTATTTGGCAGTATTTGTATTTTCCATTTCCAAAACAAAGCAATAGGACCTGAAGCCTGAGCAGTTGCCAAATCATGTTTTCAGGGGCCATGGCCATCACTTTGCTCATCAAATACACCAGTCTTGAGGACCAATGCACAGATGATATGGATATCGTATGTGAGGGAGAGCAGAATGGGTGTTTCTTCATCAACTCTTGGTCCTCACAACCCAGGCTGATCTACCTCTTCATTTCTATCAAGTGGTGTAAAATGGTCTTAATTTCATGGAAGGAGGTATTTGAGTGAGTTAACAGAAAATCAAAATAAATGATCATGTATGACTTATGACTCTTGACCTAGACTTTCTATAATATTTTCACAGAAAAAAAAAGCAAATTTTATACCAGTTTCTTTTTTAGGCTAAATTTTATCCTGGAGCTAAGAAGTACAAGGATAGCAGAAATGAGACAAGTCGATAGGGTTTCTGATATGGTGCTTTCCTTTTCTAGCCTAGATCATCTTGAATTTGAACTTTTTTTTTTTTTTTTGTATTGCTGTAGGTTCCCTCTGCAACTGAGGGGCAAGGCATATCATGTCAGGAGAGAAATCAAAGAAAAACCAGCTATTTGTGTAACAACCCTAGAGACAGACTGTTAGTGGCATTCTAACCAGGACTTTCTAGTTAGTTCTTTAGGATCTTGGAGGTCAGCTTGCTCTTCTGAAAGTATGGCTTTAGGAAAAGAGGAACATTCAGCTATTTCCAGAAACAAAAGACCTGCTCAGTGAAACATTCCGCAAGGATGGGAATGTTCCAATATAATAGCCACAAAATACACATGCCCACCGAGTATTCGAAAAGTAGCTAGTATAACTGAGGAACTCAATTTTTAATTTAATGTAATTTAATTTTAATTATTTAAGTGTGAGTATAGAGTTATGTTTGTGACTACTGGCTACTAGTTAGTGCAGAGTTTGATTTCTATCATTTCCATGAGCATGGAAGCTCTAAGACTAATAACTGGAATTTTCATCCCTAAATTAAGTGAAATGGTCAAATCTAGGTTTTATAAATGAAGACAGTGTCAAGGAGGCGTATTGTTCAAAACTATAGGCCTAGTTCTTTGTGGGACTCTAGGACAGGTCTGTTACTCTGGGTTGTCTTCATTTTCATCTCTGTTGGAAGGAAGTGTATGTAGGTAGGCAGATAGATCGATATACATATAATTATCTCATTTAACCCTAACAACACTTTGATTTATATTTCAAGGAAAAGGAAACCATCTCTGTGAGTGTAGGAAACTTGGTGTAGGCCCAGTGGCTGGCAAGTGGTAGAGCTTCTACTTGAAGTTAAGACTAAATGAATCCAGACTCTGCTCTTAGTTTTAGGCACCGTACTGCATTTTTAGTGCTGACATTTAGAATACTAACTTCAATCTGACTTGTACCTTGATTGTATTTAGCCAAACCCTTTCCATGTGGGCATCATGAATTAAAAAATAATTGAAAAGAAGAACTGTAGAAATTAATTGAAAAGGTAATTTTAAGGAAAAATTTAAATGTCTGTACTTAATTGTCAGATGAATTCACCGATGGGCCCATTATCATAAAAGGTATAATGCTTAAAGAAATTGGGAATGCCAAAATAAAAATTAGGAGCAAAGACTATGCAGTGATTTTTTTTTTTTCAATGAGGAAGAATGCCACTGTCTAGCTCACATCTACAGGCTTCAAGGAGGCCTGCATGGGTTAGATCAGGGCCAGGCCCACCTGGGAATTTCTGCTTCATATGTCTTTGTGTGTTCACAGATGAGGAATTAGCAGACAAGCCAACCACCTTCCTGCACTGCCTCTGGGCAGTTACGAGATTGGGCAAGTTTCTATCCCTTCCTGGATCTTTCATTTTACTTATTTGTACAGGGTCTGTAGGGCTGACTCTAAGCTCATTCCAGGACTAATATTCTCTTGTTTCTTCTTGACATCCTAGCATCTTTTAAGCAATAGGTGGATTCGTAAATATGCCAGCCAGGAATTTTCCTGGGGTACCAAGTCGTAAGAGGTATGTGGCAGATTTAAATTGTGTCAGTTTAGCTAATCTGGAACTAGCATTTCCCCGCCCTTTCCTTCCACACGTAGCTCCAGGCTGAGGTGAGTCACAAAAAGACTTCTGCACAAGATTTGGGAGGTGGATTTAGGAGGTGGAAGTGAAGCAACAGAAATATTCCCTTCGTGCTCGGGAGGTCAGGGCATGGCGTGGGGTGCCCTGGTAGCTCGTCACTATCATCATTCGCCTGTTGGCACACCGTGCCCGACTCTCCATTTCAGTTTTCCTGACCCCTGTGTCCCTTACAGACTTAGTCTCGGGACAAAGGACACCAGCTTCTACTTTACATCATTCCCATCCCCAACGTCTGTCCTCCGGAGTTCCAGCTCATTGCTACAGGGTTTCTTTTGAGCTTGCTTTCCCCACTTCATATCCCTCTCCCATTCCAGATGCCAGACCAGCTGACTTCCCTTGCTGAGAAGTTGTAGCTCAGTAGATGCTCTAGCCCACAAGCACCTAAGACCGAATCCCTCTTAATAAACCCCTTCTTATATAAATATAGTGGCTTCACTTCTCTGATCTAACGGTGACTAATACAGATTACTAAAACAGCTCAGGGAAGATAATTACATGGAAAAAAATAGACTCTAGCAGAATTCTTGTCAGAGAAATAATGTATATGATTGGAAGGATTTTTTCTTACGCCATTTGGGGGGCTGTTTAATGGGAGAACCGGGGTAACACTCTGTATACTAAGTTGCCTTTAAGAAAGGGGGTATCTAGTTTGGCTCAAAGCTTTTATGCTTCTTTTGAATGGGGATACAGTCAGGAGGGTAGGAATAATTGCTTGGAGGCAACAGAGAATGGGACATTATTCCTGGTGTATCCAGTGCCCGCTTCCTCATGCACAGCTCAATGCTATCTCTAAACACACATCAAAACCTATTTTTGGTTTTAATGTCAGTTTTAACATTTGCCAGTTTTTCTCCCTTCTAAGAGAAAACTCTGTTACAAGAAGGTGTAATGAGATGCTTGGTATGTACACATACTCATTCATTCATTTATTAAGTATTCAACATATGCCAGGTCGTATCTAGGTCCTGGGAATACAGTGTCAAACCAGATAGCGAGGTCCCTGTCTGCCTGGATTTACCTTATAATAACAGAATTGAAGTGATAAATTTTTCAAAAGAAAAAAAAAAAGAACAAGATCATTGTTGATAATGATAAGTGATATGAGGCAGATACAACAAGGGGAGGATCTGATTTAGACAGGGTAGTCAGGGAAGGAGCACTGAAATGGGAGTCCTGAATGAAAAGAAGGAGCTGATCACGTGGAAATCTGGCACCCTGCAGAAGAGAATCAAATCCAAACTCTTAGGTAGGGGGCAAGCGTGGAAAGTTCCAAGAACAGAAGGGAAGTCAGAATGGCTGGAGTATAGCAAGTGCAGGAAAGAGAAGATGACAAAGAGAATAAGGAGTAGGTAGAAACAAAGACATGGACGGGCTTTATTTGTTTGTGGGTCACCCCTGGAAGTTTAGATTTTAGAAGAACATTCTAGCCACACTGCTGAGAATTGAAGAGTGGGAATGGGGTCCAGCTAATGTGTGCTTGGTGTGGTAGGCAGGACGCAGATGGGCACTGTGGATGTGGAGAAATGTGAACAGACTTGGATTCTGAGGCAGGGCTGTCAAGACCTGGAGATGGATGGGATGTGTGGAATGAGGACTCCGAGCTTGCAAAGATGGCCTCCTGGGTTTGAGGGTCAAGCTGCTAAGCCAATGTTTGACATTCTCTAAGATAGGGAAGGCTGGGGGCAGAAACAGGCTTTGGGAATGGGGTAAATCATATTTACCTAAGCATAAAAATATGCCATTTATTACATGATTCTAGTTTTATAAAATTTGAAATTTGTTTCTGTTCCCATGGCCTTTCCCAAAGAAATCTATGCTGATTAAGGGCAGACAGTGCCTGCAGTGTTGGATGTGCTGTTTCTGTGAAGAATGGGGTCCTTTCAAGAAGTTAAGTTTTATTCCACCATCGGGGGCTGTTCTCTCTGGGAAATTCTTCCCCGTGGTTGTCTACTTACAACGGTACAAGTTCCCGTTCTTTGACATGGAAATAAGGGGCAACGCCCACTGGAGTCAGTGATAGGAATTTGGCTTTTGTTGCCATGAACTGTGCACTTTCACAAATCCTGAACGGTTGGAAAGAAAGAGTCAGGACTGAGCAAAAGGGGCTGACTCTGATTTCAAGGGTGAGCTTGTGTAAACATTTCTGAAGAGCGATTCTTATTCTGAAACATTGGAAAATGGCTTTTAGAATGAGAAAAAAAAAAATTCTCTCCCTCCCCCAAATGTTATTGCTTATGTTTCAGTCATTTGGGTTCTAAGAAACAAAATCTTTTCCTTTAAAGGGAAAGAGGTTATAGAAATTGTTGGTATCTTGAGGAAGACACATACTCTGTTCCCAGTTTCCTGTTAACGTGTAACAGGCTTCACAAGGGAGGACTTCATTGCCAGAGTTGATGAGGTTTGCCCTCCAGGTTTGGGGGAATGGATTCTATCATGATGAAGACATTAGGAGCCCATAACCCCATTTCCTCACTGTACTTAGCACTTGGAAACCTGACACAAACAAATTTTCTACTGTTCTGCAGCCTTTATAGTGCAAAGATCTATTTTTTGATGTTGAAGATGGACAAAGTTTATGAAGAAATTTGTTTTTCGTTTCTTTGGAGAAAACTTGTTTTTCCAACCAGGGCTACCTGATTTTTTTGCTTTGGAGGGCAGCGTGGTTTATATTGTAATGTCAACACCGTGCCAGCAGATGGCAGTCACACTACACTGCACGTTGGTATTAAGCAAAGTTCTGGAACAACAGGACTTTGTCTTGTTCACAGAGGGAGGGTCTGATGCCCTCCCTGAGTTGGCGGGAGGGGTAACTTGTGTGGAGAATAACTCCAAGGAATTCACTACATAAATATATGAATTTGGCCTTGAATCTGGAGATAGTTTTAATTGGAAAAGGAAACCTGAGTAAAAAAAAAAAAAACCACAGACACACACAAAAAAGCAATAAACCCAGCAATGACAACAACAACAAAAAAACTCCTTAAAAAAATCTGTCAAAATGAGCTATGAGGTGAACATCCCAAGGTCTTGGGCTTATTCTGGGCTTCGTTTCACTGTATGGATCAATATAATCATGGTTGAGGAGCTGGCATAAAAACGTAATGGCCAAGAGTCTAAGGCAGGAAACAACTGCAAAAGTATTTTATTTTCAGGAGGATTAACTGAGCTCTGGGTGGCTAGACAGGGTAGGGGAAAATAGAAGAGACTCAGAAGTGAAATTAGAAACCCTAGAACTGTTCTTTCTGCCATAGAGATGATATTTCCAAAGGAATTGTTTATAGGAAGAATAAGGATTTTTCTCCAGCTAGAAGGAAGACATTACATATATCATTCCAACTTCTGCTTCGTTATGTTTTCCTGAATTTCTGCCACTGCAACTCAGCTGGGTTGGGCCTCTCTTCTCTCCCACCATTTAAGTGTTTGCCTTGCTTTTTAGAGCAGGTGTGCCGGCTTTTGGACAGGTGCAAGGGGTATGTGGCATTAAAGGACATTCCTGTTTTTTCCACCCACCGTGTGGTTTCTGTGTCTGAGTAAAAGGCACATTTTATTTGTTGACGTTTGGTTTAGGTTTTTGAGTGTTTCTCACCAGAAATGTGTGGCAATAGGGCTCTGTTTAAGGCAAGTGCCACAGTCCATTGTCAGGAGAAGCCTTGACTCCCACGGACTTGGACTACACAGGTTAGGAATTTCTGCTGGTGTTTCTCTTCCCCGGAACCTTGTGAAACTAGGATTCTTGTTCCTGACTCAGCTTTTTAAGGGGACCCTGGAATACAGGGGGATAAAACTCTATCCACAACATCATGATGAAAAACTTTACAGATTTAAGCATAAAGGCATCAAGGGAGGGATTCGCGGGCCCCTGGTTCTTTCGCCTTTGCTACGTCTGCGGAGAGTTTGCTTACTTTCCAGTTCATGATCTTCCACCTGTATTTGAACAGTAGTTGGATGTTCAGTCCACTTGGGGAATGGACAATCAGGGGCTTCATGACCATAGAGAATTTAAAAACAGAGTGAAACTAACAAACAGTTTGGTCTGCTTTTAAATTATCACCACACCCAGCGATTCTTAAGCACTTTCAGTGGGGAAAAAAAATCTTTTTCTGGTCTAATTCCAAATATTTGTCATGATGGCAACTGGGTTTCAGTAACATCTATGTGTGCTTTAAATAAGCACATTTAATTCATCTATGAAATAAACATCCTAGGGGCTCCTGGGTGGCTCAGTCAGTTAAGCGTCTGTCTTCAGCTCAGGTGATGATCTCAGGATCCTGGGATGGAGTCCTGCTTGGGGCTGCCTGCTCAGCTGGGAGCCTGCTTCTCCTTCTCCTCCGTACTCATGCTGTCTCTTGCTCTCTGTCTCTCTCTCAAGTAAATAAATAAAATCCTTAAAAAAAATTCTACGTGGTTAAAAAAAAAAAAAAAATCTACGTGGTAGTGAATTCAGAGGACCCAGAGCTATGTTGTTGGCCTCCAACACACTGTGAACTTGGCTACCAAGTTCATTTCGAGAGGAAGTTGGTAGTTCATAATCTTTTAAGCTTGCCTCTGGTGTAGTTTATATTTCCAAGTCCTGTGATACTATACTATACTACTTTTGAACAGTACATTGGAAATAAAGATATCTGTACATGATTTTTCTTTTCTGAATTATATTTTTTTCTGGTGTGGCAAAGAGCTCAAAATGTTTGCAAACAGCTAGAATCAGTTTAATGATGTAGTGAAAACAGGAAGCTTCAAACTTGTTCTTTGAAGACTGGTGCACAAAAATAGGGGAGAGCTTATTAAACATGTAAAACGTAAGGAATTGAATGCTTACATAGAAAAAGGAATCAAATTAGAAGAAAAATACCCAGGGAATGACATAAGATACTGGTCTTACATTTTTGGAGAAATAGCAAGGCAGTGTTTGAATATCCTGATCACTTTCATCAAGATCTGGTCCTAAGAAGAAAAACTTGGTTTTTACTAAATGCAATAGAAGTTTAAGGTAAATTCCTGTAGAAAGTGTTTTGTGGAACTTTTTTGACTATTAAAACATGTGGAAGGGACCAGAATTGATATGAAAGAACTAAAGACAGAGACAGTATGCAGTTAGTGGAATTTATTATGAAACAAGACTTTTAGGGAACTTTGCAAGACTTATAATTAAGAGTGTTCTTAGCTGTTTGTGTATCTGTTCTTTCATTTGAAAGTAATGAAGGATAGCTGGAAGAAAGGCAGGCAGGGATAAGGGGTCCCCACACTGAGAGGAACCCACCCTTAAAAGGATTTTACACCACCCTGGAAGGAGCCCTCTATCCTTTCCCACATGGTTGGTAGGTGACAAAAACTGGATTGGATGACAGGTGCCTGGAAAGTTAATTGATTAAAACAGCCTGCGAATAGCCCATATAAACCTCTAGATCCAGCCGCCTAATCGCCAACCCTCTTGAGTCCCCTCCCTCTTCGGGAGCTTTGTACTATCCCTCAATAAACTTTGCTTAGCTGACAACCACTCTTCCTCTCACCTACGTCTTCGTTCTTCCGTTTGCCATGACCAAGAACTGCAGGCACCGAAGGAAAAGAAATCCTGTAATGAAAGAGACTTTATGACATTAAAATTAATTTAAAAGGTGTTCTTCCATCAACTATCAGTGAACACAGATTGATAAAGTCTATATTGTCTAGTGGACAGAAGTATGTAAAGAAAATTAATTTTGACAAAATCATTGACAAGTTTGTAGAATGTTAAAGTTAGAAAAACTATAATTTTATTGTTCATTACTACAGTAGATCAATATGTAAGTATCAATTTTTCACCTTTAAAAAATACAGCAATGCAATTAAGCAATCTATTATCTTTTTTCCTTATGTTGTCATATTTAATTTGTTTTGCATCAAAAACCTTAAGAGGCATCTGAATGGTGTAATCAGTTAAGCATCTGCCTCTTGGTTTCAGCTCAGGTTGTGATGTTGGGGTCCTGAGATAGAGCCCTGTTGCTTGAGATTCTCTCTCTCCCTCTCCCTCTGCCCCTCCACTTGCACATGCTCTCGCGCTCTTTTGAATAAATAAATCTTTTTTAAAAAAAATTTAAGACATAGGGACGCCTGGGTGGCTCAGTTGGTTAAGCAACTGCCTTCGGCTCAGGTCATGATCCTGGAGACCCGGGATCGAGTCCCACATCGGGCTCCCTGCTCGGCAGGAAGCCTGCTTCTCCCTCTCTCACTCCCCCTGCTTGTATTCCCTCTCTGGCTGTGTTTCTCTCTGTCAAATAAATAAAATCTTTAAAAAAAAAAAAAATTTAAGACATAAAATTTTTATAAAATAAAATATTCATTCTGCTTCTATTTTCTGACTTTTTTTCATTTCATGTGATAAGTATTACTCAAAACGTTTTTTTTTTTTTAATTTTCTTTTTAGAGAAAGAGCACCAGTGGAGTGGAAGGAGGTGAAGGGGAGGAGGAAAGAGAGCATCTAAAGCAAGCCCCACACCCAGCCTGGAGCCCAATTCGGGCCTTGATCTCATGACCCTGACATTATGACCTGATCATAATCAAGAATCTGACATTTGACTGACTTAGCCACCCTGGCGCCCCATCAAAATGTTAAAAAAAAGTGTCAAAAATAATCCTTTGGATGCCAAATATGCGAAGCTGAACAGGCTGGTCTTTAACCGTAGTTATAGGTCCCAGTGGGCTCTGTGATAGCTGTGAAATCTCAGTAGCATAACCCAGTTAACGTTCACGGCAGGCTAGCCCAAAGCCAAATATGGACGTTCCCGACGATGGCAGCCCTTGGGGGCGGAAACTCTGGGAGCCACCATCTTGAGCCTCTACCAAGTTCTGATTGGCTCTGGTTACCGTCAAGCTAACAGATGGAAAAGGAGGCAGAAGATGAGAGAATGCTGAAGATTAGACAAGATATTTTTTGAACAGTCCTGTAAATAGCACATATCACTTCCATCTGCACCCAGTTGGCCAAGTCCAGCTAACGGCGGGAAGAGGCTGGGCAACAGTCTTCCTATGTGACAAGGAAGAGAGAACAGGACTGGTGAGCATCTAGGCAAGTCAGTCACTCCATCCGTGATCAAGCTGCTCTTCCTGCACATTTCTGCTGTTGTAATCGTCTACTAAATGGTGTCTGTGTGTCTCTTTCCCTGTTCCTAACATGCAGTGGAGTATCACTGAATGGTCCATGGTTTCAAACCAAGTAAATGAATTGTTTTTGTCCAATGAAACATGCTATGCAAACCAATATATTAAAAAGAGATAAATACAGGGACTCCTGGGTGGCTTAGTCAGTTAAGCATCTGCCTTTGGCTCAGGTCATGATCCCAGGGTCCTGGGATCAAGTCCTATATCAGGCTATCAGGCTCCTTACTCATTGGGGAGCCTGCTTCTCTCTCTGTATGCTGCTCCCCCTGCTTGTGCTCTCTCTCTGCCTCTCTGACAAATACATAAATAAAACCTTTAAAAAAAGAGAGAGATAAATATATAGCTGTTCTGTCTGGAGTAGGAATGAACAGTCAGAAATACTATTTCAGTGGTCTTTTCATTACCTTGCACACACCTCCCCTCCTACGCACCCCAACCATTACTGAGACCCTCCGTCACCAGTGCAGTTCCTGGGTTCTGATTAACCGAAGTTTGGAAAGCATTGCAAGAGGCAACATGGGACCATTAAAGCTTTTGAACTGGGAGTGTTGTTTAGAGAGATTAAAGTTTAAACTCTGGCATGTAAGCTGCCATGCCCTACCCAATGCTTTTCAACTTTATCTTATTCAACTAGACTTAATGTTCCTTAAATGTTTTCAACGTCATTTCTACCTTGTGTCCATATATTCAACCTTTAACATTGTTTTTAATGTTGAATTTGCTTTTATTCAAGTGCCAGGCATCAGGAAAACCACAACAGAGACTCTGGCCTCAAGGGAAAGAATTCTCATAATATAAAATTAAACAAAAAAATTCTAAACATAAGTTTGAATATACAATGTGATATTAATAATGTAGAAGAACCCCTTTATTTATGCATAAAAAGATGTATGTTGAGTTTCTTGTTTATTTCTCTGACCCCCTCAGTGGGATCAAGGTCCACCAAGAGCAATGAAGCCAAAAAGCTGCCTTACTTTCCAGGAACCCAAGGCAACCTGCAAAAGCCACTGTTCCTGGGGAAGGAGCTTTCTGAAACCCAGTTCTAGGATTTCCTCCCATGCAAGAAAGGCCAGGGGGACTAGCAGCCATGATAGCATGAATGTTACAATATTTTGTTTAGGGTGCCTGGATGGCTCTGTCCATAAGCGCCTGCCTTCAGCTCAGATCATGAGGCCAGGGTCCTGGGATCAAGACTCACATCGGGCTCCCTGCTCAGCAAGAAGCCTGCTTCTCCCTCTCCCACTTCCTGTGCTGTATTCCCTCTCTCACTGTGTCTGTCTCTGTCAAATAAATAAATAAAATCTTAAAAAAAAAGAGAATATTCTGTTTCTTTGTGAAGGCAGACCTCTATACTGTGTGTTTTATTTATAGACTGAAACTAAACCTCTATGATCTTACATTTGTGACTTCCTCAACATTTCTCCCAAACCTCTCCACCACCTGCATGAGGTAGAACCAGCCCAAGCCTGGTCTGCTCCACCCAACTTACTATTCACTTTATTTGCATGGGGCTTTTCTTCTGATGATGTGATTGATACAGGCAGAGGTTTATAACCACCCTGCTAACTGCAGAGCAGACATAGTGTCACCTTTTTAGAGACCAGTGCCTCATGTGGCCTGAACCCAAACATTCCTGTCTTATCCTATTCTTAGGATTCCAGGAACGTAAGCCTAGCCCTGCAAAGAATTTACACACATCAGAGTGAAACTATTTCCAATCTTACATTTTTATTTGCTTGAAATTACTTTCTCTTGGAACTAGTCTGAAATTGCTCATTTATTTACTACATATACTTCTGATCACTTCAAACACCCTAGAAACCAGCCATTCATACTGTGGTCTGTATAAGGTATGGACAAAACATCCTTGTGCAAACAGGAATTTTACTACATGCTTTTTTTCTACATATGATAAAATCATATTCTTTCTGTTGATGTGTAGTAACATCATCTGATTTTCAAAATGTTAAACTAACCTTCCATTCGTAGAATAAACCCTACTTTGTTGTGTTGTATGATCCCTATAGTTCATATTTCTTTTGAGCTACTTTAGTAAGTAAAATGACCAGATTTATTTATTTTTACCGTAATGTTCTCTCTGGTTTGTTATCAAGTTTATGCTGGTTGCATACAATGAATTGGTGTTTGCTTGCTTTTCTGTTCTTCGTTAGATTTTTATGTAAGATTGGTGTGATTTCTTGCTTAAATGTTTGACGTAATTTTCAATAATTCCAACTAGACCTGGAGTCTCTCTGAGTTGGTGTGGAAAGATTTTTAATTATGGTTTTAATTTCTTTAAAGATAGAAAGTTATTCTGATCTATTTCAGATAAACAATATTTGAAACATACTTATACTAAAAAATTATCTGTTGTTTATCTGAAATTCAGATTTAACCACATCCTATGTTTTTCTGGCAACCCTGTAATGTCCTCATTATAGTCTGAATGTCTGAATGGGTACTGATTGTCCCCTTTCATCTCCGTAAGTAGTTATTTGTGCCTTTTCTTTCTCTTTTTTCCTTGATTAGTTTCACTTGAGGTTTATCAATTTAATTAGTCTTTTCAAAGAACTAACCTTTGGGTTGTTTATTGTCTTGACTGTATGTTTCATTCCCATTAATTTTTACTTCCATTTTTTTTTTTTTTCATTTTTCTTGTTTGCCTTAATTTGCACCTCTAACTACTTGGGATGAATAATTTGATCTTTGACCTTGAGGGCTTTTTTTTTTCTTTTTTCTTTTAAGAATATAAATTATCCTCTTTGCATGATTTTAACTGACTCCCAGAGGTTTGGATTTTAGTTTGTAGATAATCAGGAGCCCATTAGTTTTATGCACAGGAGTGACCACTTTGTATTTGCTCTTTTGATGCATGCCATTTGCTATGTTATGAAAGAGGCAGTTTAGAAAAAGCAAAGGACTGGGGGTGCCTGGGTGGCTCAGTGGTTAAGCCTCTGCCTTTGGCTCAGGTCATGGTCCTAGAGTCCCGGGATTGAGCCCCACATCAGGCTGCCTCTCGGCAGGAAGCCTGCTTCTCCCTCTCTCACTCCCGCTTCTTGTGTTCCCTCTCTGGCTGTGTTTCCCTCTGTCAAATAAATAAAATCTTTTAAAAAAAAAAAAGAAAGAAAGAAAGAAAAAGAAAAAGACTGAAAGTGGAAGAGCACAGGGCTGAGGACAGGATATTTAAGGACAGCCTTAAGGAAAGGGACAGTCACAGGTTAGTGGAGAGAAGGGACTGTCAGAGAAGAAATTTGTCTTCTGATTCATACTGAATCATAAACTTGATGCCACAGAGACTAGATGAAAAAAACTCTTGAAGTTGTATATTTTATAGTTGTGTTTCTGCTTAAGATTATCCATTAGATTTTGCATATTGGAATATGTAATATTACATTAAAATATACATAGTTAAAATATGCATAGTTAAAATACATAGAAGTATATATATTGTTAAGAAGCAAAATTTAACTGAGTAAATTTGAAGATATAATTGGTTTTAGATTTACTATGCAACTCATGAATCGGTTGGCATCCATCTAGCAAGTAGAGGGAAGTTCTGAGGAGTTTTTGTAGGAAGGAGGGTGGGGCAAGAAGTTAGTCACAAAAGAAAAGAAAGGATGGTTCAGGAAAGGTCACTTTCCCTGAGGGGGAAGGCAGCAGGTCTTATCATACAGATAATTTTATCTTCCTCTGGGGATACAGACCCCCCCACACACACAGATTACCTTATTTGTGCTGAAAAATTCAAGACTGATTGAGAGATTAAAATTGCAATTAAGTCTTGGTTTGCTGTCCTGGGGGCAATTGACACCGCCTGGGGCTTGTGGTTTTCCTTTTAATTCTCTTTCTGTGTATATTTAGAATATATAACAAACTTCTAAAACAAAGAACACATTTAATAACTGTTTATATCTAATGACATAGCAGATTGTTGTGCTATGTAACCCATACTTTGGTTTCTTGTAGAGCTAAGCTCCACCTGCAGCCCTCAGGCCAAAGATGTCCTTGACCTGGATAGAGCTTTTCACCTTGGCCATTCTTCTTGGGTCAGAGCTTTCCAGGAGTCATGGACTTGAAGACACTCCACTCCCTAGCCTATCACTTTTGTCTTTTTTATTCATCTGATTCAGTGAGGTAGATGCTATCTAAAATGTTCTTAGCAATATGGTAAAAGATATATTATAAGTAAAAGTTTTCGTTTTAGTTGTAGATAATAAAGGATAAACTGTCTCATTCATTTTAAGAAAGAATAGTAGAATTCAGAGCAAGTCAGATTCTATATTGATTTTTTTCACTGAAAGAGAAAAAAATGGGCCAGGAATAAAACTTTAGTGGTTTATTCATGGATAAGGCATTCCATCCCTATTTGGGATAGAACTTTGCGTGAAAAATGACTAAATGTACCTGTTTGAATGGCCTTTTGAAACCAGCGATGTTGGAGATAATGGTGAAGGATTTCTTCTCCTTTAGTGCCTGTGGTTCTTGGTTACACAGCTTCGAAGAATGAAGGGGTCAGCCAGACCAGACAGCAATGCAACCTTTATTGAGTGAGAATACTAAGCTCCTAAAGAGGGAAGGGGATCCAAGAGGATTACCACTGGCATTTCTACGTCTAGAGGTTTTTCTGGGCTTGTTGGGGGGATTGATATAATCTGATTAACCCTCTATCCATCTTTCTATCATGTGGGAAAGGTGGAGGGCTCCTTGTAAAATCCTTTTTTTTTTTTTAAGATTTTATTTCCTTATTTGAGAGAGAGAGAGTGAATGACAGAGAGCATGAGAAGGGAGAAGATCAGAGGGAGAAGCAGACTCCCCACAGAGCTGGGAGCCCAATGTAGGACTCGATCCCGAGACTCCAGGATCATGACCTGAGCTGAAGGCAGTGGCTCAACCAACTGAGCCACCCAGGTACCTTTCCTTGTAAAATCCTTTTAAAGGCTGTTTCCTCTAAGACCTGGGGATGGGTTCAGAGGGAGGACTCGTGGTTTCTTGTCCCTGACTGCCTTTCTTCCAAACACCCTTCATCAATATCAAGAGGAACAGAACCTAGTAATTCTCCAAGAATGAACTGAGATTTATAAATGGACCATTGTTTACCAGATTCCAGTGTTCTAAAAGTTTTGCCCCTGTCTCTTTCCTGGCATGATGGGAAGAAGCCCAGCATGTCTCCTTCTTCCATTGGTTCTCTAGGTCACCGTGTGCAGACCTGCTCAGCTGACATGTCTGTGGGAAGAGGGAAAAAAAATATCCTCTTCAAAGGAATCAATTTTTGTGGTTATACATTTGGGCATTTGGGTAGACATTGGCCACTTTCTTCTGAAACCTGAAAACTTCTTTAAGTTCCCACCATCATGTTAATTTGTAGGAAGCTGACATCTTTAAAAGGCTGTGGGGGAAAAAATTGCTTATAAAACCACATAACACTATCCTATGTGCACACACTTTATGACATCATGGTTCAAGTTCTAATGACAGGGAATAAATCTTCCAGATTTAATGCTAAGATGTGGGTTTGGATGTGATTATAGGATAAAGAAACAGATAGTTTCCTTGTCCATAATTAGTTATAATTCCTATTGTGTTTAAAATCAACACAAACAAACCAACTGATGTTCCATTTTACTACCATTTTGTGTTAATTGTAAAATTTCTAGCTGAGGACTTGTAAAGGAAATCAAATTAAGAATGGTAGAATTACTGAGCTGCCTATGATGGTTTCACTATATATGTGTGCTTTTTCATTTTTCATTGATCCGTCTCTCTGTCCATGGGTGGCTGAGATGAAACCTTAGAGATTTGTTTATGAATAAGCTATGCAACTGTCTGTCCATTCATCTAAAATCTATTGATGTTCAGATGGAGATAGAGATAAATAAGGTGAGCTATCTGCCTTTACAAAGCCCCTGACAATTATTTCCCAGTCAGGAAATAATGTCCTATGTGCTAATAATAGAGCCATGTGTGGAATGTAGTGGGTTCAAGGAAATAGAAAGAGAGTAGATATATAGCTCAAGATGAAATAAAGAGGGTCTGGATCAGGGGAGTAGCAGTGATCGAGAGGAAAATCATAGAGTCCTGGTATCCTGGCAGCACTTCTTTGTAGCGTACTAGTTGGGCCAAATTTGGTCTCTTTATTGGTAAAATGGGATAAGAGTATCTACCTCCAATGGTTTTTATGTGGATTAAATGAGATAATTTCTGAAAAGTTCTTAGTATCTAGTGCTTCAAATACAGTAATTCTCTATATATTTCCTATAGTACTAGTAGTTCTCCAGAGAAGCAGAACCAGTGATACATAGCTATGTATTATCCTATTTATTATAAAGAATTGGCTCACACAGTTATGGAGGCTGAGAAGTCCCATGGTCTAACGTCTGTAAGCTGGAGACCCAGGAGAGCTGGTGGTATCATTCCAGTCTGGGTCTGGAGGCCTGAGAACCAGGAGAGCTCATTGTGTAAGTTCCAATTTGAGTGCAAGAGGAGACCTATGTCCTAGTCAGAGAGAGCAAATTCTCCCTTGTTCCATTTTTTACTCTGTTCAGATCTTCAATAGATTGGAGAAGCTCCATCCACATTGTGGAGGTTAATTTCCTTTGTTCTGCCTATGTATTCAAATGTCAATCTCATCTAGAAACACCTCCACAGACAAATCTATCCTAATGTTAAATCAAGTATCTGGGTATCCCATGGTCAAGTCAGGTTGGTATATAAAATTAACTATCACAGCTCTATATTTATAATCAGAGCTGGAACTTGGGTGAGAAGTCACACAATGTAGTTGAAGTTTTTAAAATCCTTTTATATGAATCCCATCACTTCCTTGTAATATCTGCAAGATGTTGGTCAAGTTGCTTACTATCTCTGAGCCTAAGTTCCATCCTCTGTGGAGTGAGAATTTTACCAGCTATTTCATGGGGCTCTTTTCTGTGAAATGGATCAAAGCATGAAAAGGACATGACCACACATCAAAAATCAATAAACGCTTGCTACTATTCTTGGCTGGATGAGAGAGGAGGAGTTTTAAATTAAATTTTAAAGTGAGTACTAGCTGGATAGTCACGAAACACAGAGAATATGGAGGAAGAACAGGCTTGTTTAATGAAAAAAAGGTGAGTTTTATTTTAATCATTGATGAATATATCTGGTGCCTCTGTTAGGTAGCTGGGTAAAAGAATATGGTTCTCAGAAACCATTCAGGTCTGGGGATTTAGCTTTCTGTATTGGCAGCAAAGAAAATGTATCTGATTCCATGGGTATGGATTGGATTTTCCAGGGAGTGGGGGAAAAGATGCAAGATTAGAACCCTTGAGGGGAATGATAGAGAAAAAGAAGTCCATGACTGAGAGTGGGCTGAAACAATGGTGTTAGGAGCAAGCCAGGAAAGAGGGTTATCATGCATAGCCAGAGATGAGACTTGTGTTTACAAAGGCATACAGACAACACATGTCAAAAAGGAGAAAACAGAAGATGGTGCTTGCTGGATTTGGCCACATGGAAGGCACCAGTAATTGTCACCTTAGCAATTTCTGTGGAACAATGTGGACAGGAGACAGATGGCAGGGAATTGAGAAGAGAATGGGGTGAGGAAGTCGGGGTGTGGGCAGTATGGGTCAGGTTCAAATATGACTCCCAACAGTCCATACCACTGAGGCATTTATGTAACGTGGAGGGACAGGACACTCTAGGAAGTTTGTGAGGATTTGTGATACAGTGGGCAGTGACATCAAGGGAATCAAACTTAGCACTGAGAAGAGCACCTGGTGCATTGCAAGCATGCAATCAATATTAGCTACTGTTAGCTACCAATGGAAATGCCACTGCCATTAGATACACCCTCTGCTGCCTCATAGGTCTACTCTGAGACACTGCAGGGAACAATTGACTGCACAGCTTAACAACGAATGGGAAAAATGAGGAACTGGTCAAATTATTCATCTACAAATCAGAGCAATTTCCTTGAGGATTGACTGGCAATAACACCATCCTCCCTCTTTCCACCTCCTCCTGAAACCTACATTCATCCTTTCTAAAGTGGCCATCTCTACCTTCACACTCCTAAAAGAATTATTGGTGCTTTTTTTTTTTTTTTTAAAGTAGGCTTCACACCCAGTGTGGGGCTTGACCTCAGGACCCTGAAACCAAGAGTCTCATGTTCTGTTCTACCCGATGAGCTGGCCAGGTGCTCTGGTTGTTATTTTTAAATAAGCTTTAATCTCTGTAAAATGTTAGGATACATCTTGAAAGATGGCCCTTTTCCTTCTGCCTCAGTCCCCTCATTTTAGAGGTCTTGCTATTTTATTTATTTTTAATTTTATTTTATTTATCTATTTGAGAGAGAGACAAAGAGAGCACAAGGAGGGGAGCAGCAGAGGGAGAGGGACAAGCAGAATCCCTGCTGACTGAAGAGTCAGATATGGTGCTCCATCCCAGAACCCTGAGGATCATAGCCTGGGCTGAAGTCTGACGTTTAACTGACCAAGCCGCCCAGGTGCTGCGTATCTTACTATTTTAGACAAGCTCACATAGACCTTTTGTTTACTTGTAGCTCATACAATATTTTTTATCAAAAAACTTTATCATATTATAAATCTGCTAAGGAACAGTTCATGGAAGTATGAATTGCTCTAACCAACCCTTTCCAGAAAAATGTATGTATTCTTTGACCTAGGGACCCATTTTGGGAAATATATCCTACAGATGGAAATAGCCACTAAAACGCAAAACTGTAGTCAATGATATTTCCTGTATTATTATTTGTAGTGGCAATAGAACTAGAAACAGCCTGAATAGCTTACCAATAGGGAGAAAGTTGACTACTTTATACTATTCCATAATATAAAGACCAAAGGGATGTTATGATATATTATTAAGTTTAAAAGCAAGTAAGGAATCCATATACATGAGATGATCCCATATTTGAAACATAAAAAGAACATTTTATTTATATGTGTTTATATCTTTGTGTGAACAATGAATTTATTTTTAATATACTTTTTCAAATCATAGAGAAAGGGAGGAAAGGATTCACACCAAACTAATACTTGTTACTTCAAAGTTGAGTAGAAACAAGGTAGAGTGAAATTGTTAATGGTTTCCTTCTGTCCCTCCATATTTTTGGACTTGATTATCAGAACAAGTTTATATTACTTTTTCAATTAAAAAATAAACCCTGCAAATGAAAGGAAAAATAAAGCTTTTACTACTGTCTCATGAAATTATAAACCATCTATTTGGGAACAAGCATCATAGACGCAAGGAGGAATGAAATGGAAGTTAGCAAGACTTGGATGAATGATCTTAACTGTGGAGTTAAAGGATCCTGGCAGTGATTTGTCTTTATAATATGACTTGAGAAATTATAGGAGTGCCTGGCTGGCTGAGTTGGTAGAACTTGCGACTTTTGATCTTGGGGTTGTCAGTTTAAGCCCCATATTGGGCGTAAAGCTTACTTAAAAATAGAAGAAAATAAATAAAAAGGGGCACCTGGCTGGCTTGGTCAGAAGAGCATGTGGCTCTTAATCTAAGGGTCATGAGTTCAAGGGCCACATTAATGTGGAGCCTACTTAAAAATGAAAAAAAAATAATGAAAAATAAAAATAATTGAAAGAAAAGAAATCAGTATTTATTCCTAGAAAGTCTTCTGGATTCTCACCTATGCTTTTGAATTGATTACTGTGTGAGGTAACATATCAGGAAGTTCACACATCGGCAAAGATGGGTTTATTGATTTTATTTAACCAACATTTATTTAATGAAAATAATAATAAATGTTAATGTTAGCAAGAGCATTGCTATTAATAAATTGTTAATAACTAATATTAATAGTGATATTAGGAGTGAATTTCATTAACCATCTGAAAAAGCAGGATATGAAGGAGTGGTATTCAGACAACTGAGTGTTGATCAAATAGTAGTCATGGAAAAGAGGTATTGGAAAGACCCCAGAACTATAGCAATGCTCCATTCTGGTGGAATTCTTTTGTAGGGAGTGGGTTGAAGGATGTATTGGAAGGTCAAAAGTGCTCTTAGAATGTAGGAAATAGGACAGGAGAAAGCATAGGAATAAAAGATAGAGTTCCTCAAAACCCTGAGGAAATCATCTAGTTTAAGGGAGGAGAGCTATTGGACAGAGGAAGAGAGAAAACAATAGAGGTGAAAAAGAAGAAGTTGGCACAAGGTGTGCTTGGGCAACCACAGGGTGGGTGATGGATGTGCAGGGAAGAAGATGAATGCTAGGAGGTGAGGGAAGGGTAGAAGGGACATGGGAAATCATCCAAAACAAATATGGCTAATTTGAAGTTGGCCTAGCATTGGCCTGGCTTGTATTTAGTCTCATCTACCGGCCAAGTGAATTCCTGTGGGTAATTTATAAAGTGAGAAAGTGTGAATTAACATTTTCATTACCATAATTGTCTTTCATAACCAAGATGTCTTAAGCATCCAAAAGGTTTAATGAATGCATAATAGCTTCAAATAATATATTTGGACAGAGCCCTCTGAGATGCTTCATTCTCCTTTGCCAAAAACAAACTTCTAAAGTGAGGGAAGAAAAGTACTGATCAACAGAAAACTCATGGTAAAGATATAAGGGGTGCAAGAAGTTGGTTGTAACAAGAATAGGAGACCAACAGGAAGACAAGAAAACCCAATTTTGATTTTGATTTGAGATGGCATGAAGTAGCATTGACATCTTATGTGAGTCATTTAAATTCTCTAGGTCTTTGTTATATCACCAGTAAGATGAGGAAATCTATGATGGTCATGTGTGATACTTAGTTCTCTTAGGCAAGGGATGGTTTTGAAACTGTTGAACACGATTGTGTTCAACAGAATTGGAGGGAGTTACATGTAATGACACACTTTAAGATCACAGAAGATTAATAGTTTGAGTTAAAGTTTGGAGTCCCACTGACTTGGTTCAAATTCCATCTTTACATACATTAGCAGATGATGTTGGAAAAGATTGTTTATGCTTATTTCCCCATAAATAAAACTGAGGATAATAACAAGTATCTAGCTATCGGTGTGGTGAATGTAAACAGATAATATGTGTTAAATGCTTCATGATACCTGATATGAAAGTGCTCAGAATGTGGTAGAAAATAAAAGGAAACATTTCTGTTAATGTAAAAGCCAGATTTCTTTTTTCTTTTTTCTTCTTTTTTTTCCTTTCTTTTCTTTCTTTTTCTTTTTAAGTTATGGTTTTTCCTTCCAGATTGGAGGAAAAAGCATTGTGAATGTCTTGGCAATAAAAACATAAGTAAATAGGGTAGTGATTTAGCAATACACAGTAAACATACCACTTCACAGCAGGAAGAAAGGAAGGAATAATCAAGAGTTGAGTAAACAAAAGAGGAATATTATTCAGACAAGGAACGAACCAGCTCAATGGCTAAAAATACTCTGGGATCCTCAAAGAAATTGAGTTGTTCCTTGGGTCAGGAACCCTGTGATTTATAAAACACAGCACATTTACCTTCATGACTATTCTGTTGTGAGCTCATGGTTTCTCCACTTCCAGCACTACCTGGCTTTTCTAGCCTCATAGGGACCACTGATTGAGCCCTGGATATATTGCTATGAGTATCTTGAGTCAGAAATAACCTAGATCATTGTGACCACCACATATTATCTGTTTACATTCACCACACTGATAGCTAGATACTTGTTATTATCCTCAGTTCAAAATCCTGTTAAGGGCTAACACCTTTATCTCATAACCCTCAGAAGGGTGATCATGGGCTGATATCAAGAGATAATCAATCCCTCTATCTGCAGTATTTAACTTAATGGGAGAAAAAGGTTTCAGAAAAGAACAACAGTGTTTTTGCATACAAACTTTGGACACGATCGTATGTGACCAACCAATGTTTTAGCCAAATTAAACAAACAACTAATACTTATACATTCATTGACTTCTATGTGCTGAAATAAGCCATGATGCCTGCCCATGATGAGCTTATAGCCCTGCAGTGACACACAAGAAGGGGTGTTTAGAAGGAGAGTAACCTAATGGTGACAGGTTAAGATAACTGGTATAAATTCCTATCTTCCAGAAGTTCACCACCTGACCAGAAGGACAGAAGTAGAAGGGGAATTATTCTATGGTAGGGGAGTTATAAGTGTTGGGAAGAATGGAGGAAGGAGATATATAGAAGAAACTTAATAGTAGGTTTGCTTTGTGTCCATGGGAAGTAGATGGAGAATGCCTGGGCAAGTTTGCAAATTTTACTGGAATATGGGGAGAAAAGATTGGGTATCAAGACAGCGTCAGATTTCTTTCTCCTAGTCCACCAACCAATTTTAATTAGCAGATAGGTCATGCATTTTTTTTTCCTCCCGTATACTTAATTCTCCCGGTAGCATTTTTGGTTAAAATTAGTTAACATGAGTGAAATTATGAAGGCATAGAACAAAGTATCCAAAAGTTGTCTGAGCTCAAAATGTATCTCAGAAAAATTCTCTTCAAAGTGGTTTTCATGGTTCCATTAGTCTCTCATCATTAACTGTCTTAGACTAGCATGTCTGGCCTTCCACCTTGACCTTGTGTCTTCTCATTCTACGTTAAGGGTCCTAGACACAGAATGGAAGTAGCTCCATGTCCAATCCCAGGAGTGTTCCTGTGTGAGCATGTGGGTTCACATGAAGGAGAGGGAGGAAAGGAGAGCCCTGCCTTTCAGTAAAAGGCGTATTTGATCCTTCCCAACCACAGCAGAGGACAGGTTTCCTGGAAGAAGTTCAGGGGAGGGAAAAGGAAAATTAGAAGGCTTCATCTAAAAAGTTGGGGCTAAGCTTGAATTCCTAATTGCCACAGGTCTTTTCCAAGAAGTATGCCCATCTGTGGTGTACCAGCCATCAGCTGGGTGGCTCCCGGATCAGGTCTCCTTAGGCAACTCAGCTGATGGCCCCACCACCATCAGCTCCTTCCAGGAATTCTTTGCCCATCCTTTCTGGTTTTCTGTTCAGTTGGTCTGGCCCTACTTAAGAGGAAAATAATTGGTATTCTTTATGCCTGTGTCAGGCAGTAATTTCCTTTCAAACCATCCTTTACATCAGGGCCAGCCTTCTACACAATTATGCAGTAGACCGTTTGTTTTAAAGCATTTTTTTTGCCCCCAGTACCTATCAGTCACCCTCTCCTACTCTCCTTGGCCAAAATTTTCAGGGCTCTTACATTTTCTTATGACTGTCAGAAATAACTACACTCTCATCAATGTGATATTCACACTCACCCAGCAAACTCTCCTTCCTTTTGGAATTGCCAACTCGACTTGAAAGTGAGCAGTCTTTTGTCTCATTCTACCATGTGCCAGACATGATGTCAAATGTCACAGTGAAGAAGACATGGTCCCTATGCTTATGGAGGACACAGTTTCATGAGACATATAGGAAAAAATATCCAGCATTACAACAAAGATGTAAAGGCATGAGACAGCATAACACATTGGAAGAAATGTCACAGTGGCAGAGCATGTCACTAAAGTCATTCTGGGATTTGTTCTGCAAAGGCCACAAAGCAAGTATACTGTAAAGATGTAGATGAGATTGAGTTTTATCCTGAAATCTGTGGGAGACTCACAGGCTAGTTATGCAAGAAGGTGACAAGGTCAGATCTGCAAATTAGAAAAGTCTACTAAGAGAGTCAGTGAATAGAATCCTAGTTTACAGCAGAAATCCAGATGAGGTGGGGTGACCTTGATTGAGGTAGAAGCAATGTAGATACAAAGGAAGGGGGAACATTTGAGAGATATGTAGGAAATAGAAATTGTACAGTTGGTGACTGCTTATGCCATTGTTTGGGGAAGATAAAGAATTTTTTAGGGTTCTGATGAAGGCTAGGGCATGATGGTGTCTTTCCAGAGATGTGGGATGCACAAAGTGGAATTGTTTGAAGACTCCTGTTTTGATGGTGGTGGGTGTAGATGAGGCTTAACCCAACCTCAGAAATCTACTCATCAATTTGTTACTTTCTTACCAAAATGGCATCACATTGGTTTCATTAAGTTAAAATATCTATCTCTTTTATTATGCCCTTAAAGAATTTTGATAATGCTGGCAGTTTCAGAGACCATAATAAATCAACTGAAGAAATGCCTTTCTTTTGGTGGGATGATGGAGTGGAATGGGTTATGGGGCTGCTTAGAATCATTTTGTGTGATCTGGACTACTGGTCATTGTGTTTACATGTGACTCTGTCCTCACTGCACACTTAATTTTTCTCTCATTTTTAAAAAAGTTCTTGATTTCTTTCTCCTTTAGCTTTTAATTCATTCTTTTGTCATTCTCCATTCCCGCATTACCCAAACCCTCTCTCTCTGTATAAAGTCCCCTGGTGTCAACACAGAGACCTCCCTGTTCTTTGTATTTGTAATCTCAAAGGAAAGGAATATGGAGACTTCTTTCCCATGGACTCAGAATTCAGAGAATCTCTATTGCTACCACAGAAGACACTTGGGAGACATGTGATTACTGAACCAAGTAAGCATTCTCAAATCCTTGCTATTTCCCAGACATATAAGCTCAACAGTATTGATAGAGCTTGGGGATCCCCGGTACTTGGGACATGAAAAAAATATTTTGATGTTAAAAAGCTCCATGTCCCTGGTTCCTTTATTTCTATCAGTGCAGCCCTTAAATATTCAATCTTTTTCCTGTGTTTCTTGACCAGTGGATATTAAGTGAAAGCCTTAAATTCCCCATTCCCCCCATCCCACAGAGTTTTGTTTGGATATGAAAGAAGAGAGCAAGAAATAGGCTCTTCTCAGGAGTCAAAGAAGGAGTAAAATGGATGTGAAAAGAAAGTGTTTAATAAATACCATGGAACTGGAAATCTTATAGTTTTAGTAGCCTAAACCCAATAGACAAATACATTCACCATTCACATGAATGAGGCATCTAGCTACCTAGTGCCCTTCATCATGTGGTGGGAAAGAACATATCCACTTGTTATGCAATGTGGACCTAGGAAGTGGTTTTGGATTGGTTTTGGCTTCTTTGAGATGGTTTTGGACAAGATTTTGTTATGAAAGCTACGCACAAGTTATGATTGCATGCTACAAGAATGCCTCATATTCATTGGTTGTTCAGTCTCTTAAACCCACAGTGAAATCCTGTAGGGCTATTGATGTCAGAGGCAATTTAGGAAGAAAAATGTAAGAGTTAGCTACTGAAAAATATGGAAATGCCTTTGGGTCTTAATTCTATGTAAGAACAATGCAATTGCAATGATAATAGACAATGCTCAGTTCCACTTGGCAGAAACACATACCTTGGATGACTTCATTCAAGTGTTATGCTAGGACCCCAACAAATTAAATGACATAATAGGGGTTAAGCATAGAAGGGAGAGGTCACAGGACATTCCAGTGGAGTTACAGGTACAGGAGAGAGGTCATATTTGTTAGCTCCCATCTTCCATCCAAGATTGAAAAAACAGTGAATCATTTAACACATATAGAAATATAAAATTCAGTAACCAATAAAAGCTGGAAATTGAGTGGGAGAAAGAGGAGGGCATATTCATTTGAAGGAGAATTTTACACAAATCCTCTGTTCTTCTTAAATTCTACCAGAATTACCACAGTAATAAAATAATAAGACAGTGATTTTCTTGAGAACAAAGACCATATATTTTCAATTTTATATCCTCAGCAACCAAGATAGTTTCTGGGCTCAATAAATGTATGTTGACTGAAGGAATATGTAATCAAATGACTACATTTATATACAGATGTCCATATATCACATTATAATATTTACATTATGATGTCAACTTAGTCTATCCCTTATCTATTATCAAAAGTTAGCAAAGTTTTTCTGTAACAAAACTTTTAAACTTTTTAGGCTAAAAGATAAAATTGAGACTATTATATAGGTGCTTATGTAACATGAGGGAAAAAATTGCACTGTATTTCACTGATGAAATTAAAAATGTAATGATCATCGAGTATACATTTTTTGTAATGGAATGAGAAAAATGGAATTCTTTGGAGGGGATAACATTTCATTTAATTGGGTTTGATGTCCCCATCATCAAAATATTATGCAAACGTTCATCTATTAATGATGATATGGAATGAGATTTTAATTATTTCATTTAGAGTTTGAGTTTTGTATATTTTTTGCATATTACTAAATATTACTTGTCTTTTGATGTTTTTCTACCATTTACATTTGTAATAAGTGTTCTTAGCTCTCAGGCTATACAAACAGGTGGTGGATTGGATTTGGCCCATGAGCTGTACTTTGCTGACCCCTGATCTATACTGACTGGTTTTGAAAAGTGTTCAATTTATTTCTTTATTACCTGTCATGGAAAATTGCATTTGAAAATATGTATCTAATTACATAGATACTTGGAATATCTCACAAAGCAGAAAGGTCTCTAAATTTGAGGGTTTTTCTCTATGTTTTAAAAACTACTTCACATGGGTATTGGTCTAAGAGCCATCCCTCTCCCCCTGCTCACACCCTCCTCAATAAAATTTACTTCAGCATCCTCTTATCAGGTTAAGATAACCTTACTCCTAAACTGGAGTATGATTCTTAGCAAGGCCGGGATGGAGGACCAGGACTTCAAAAGAATTTCCTCTCCCTGGGATAAAAATACAGTGACAAGGACAGAATGCTAAGGAACTGCCAAGCCCACCGGATGCCCAAATTTGAAGTTGTTTTTTCATGTTGTGCTTTTGGTCGGAAATGCTTGCAATGCTTCTGTGTCTCATAAGCCTTGTTCCCTGCTGTCACTTCTAGCCTGTCTCTCCTCTTTCCTCTTTCAAAACCCCAGATTCTTTGAGTGCATGGCATTGACTTCATTATCCCTGACCCTTCCCTGTGGCTGTCATATCCTCTACCAGATTGTGTCCTCACTTCTGGCCTAATTTATTCCTCTATAAATCACCACATAGAATGGTGGTGAAGGGCAGGAAATCTGGAATCAGTCTGGTTTGGTTCAAAGCCTGGCTCTCTCACTTACTTGCTGTTCTCTGTTTCTTAAACTATGAAATGGGTATAAAAATAATACCTCACTTGTTAGGGCATTGTGAGGGCTAAATGAGATTTTTTTTTTTAAAGAGGTTCTTAGAACAGTGCCTGTAATATAGTAAGCACTTAGTATCTTCAGAGCCTTCACCATCTTTGAAAAATAAAGCAATAAATATGTAATACAAATGTGGATAGTTCTAACTGCTAATACCTACTAGATGCTTACTATGTGCTAGGCACTATAGAAAGTACTTTATATATGTGAACTCACTTAGGCTTCACAGTAGCTCTGTGAGGTGGTGTATACTCTTGTCCTCTTTTTTTTAATGAATAAACAGGCATATGAATGTAAAGTAGCCTGCCCAAGGTCACCTGCCAATAATTGCAGGAGCCAGAATGTGGATGGTCCATTCTATATGGTAATCTCTCAACTCCTTGACATCTTTAGCTCCAGCTGTCTTGTTTTCCATTCCAGTTGAGCCATCTTATCATCACTGACAGTAATGCCACTTCCCAGATTTCAATTCCAAACCTCCCCTTCTCTGACCTTCTTCTGCTCACCTCCTACATTTTTACTTCCTGGAGTAGTCCCACAGCAAACATTTTCTGACCTCATTCATACTTTGAACACATTGACCCTACTTCTTTCTTAGCCTAAAAAATTCAAGATCTAGTACTGGGATACTCCCTTGAAAACAGTCATAACTCCTTTGTACCATTCTCCCCTCCACTGTCCTACCTATCTGGCAAAATCCTAACCCCAATTAGACCAAATTAGCCACTAACTCTATACCAACACTGTAACAATAAAACAGTGTCAACAATCTGAATTCTGCTATCTCCCTATAATATACTTCCTCACTCTCAGAGACCCTTAATTCTTATCCTCTCTCCCCATGTTTCAAATACTCTTTCGGCATCTGTCTACTGTTCATACCAGGGAAGCTTCCTCTATCAAAAAGCTAGACACAATTGGGTAACTCCCTTATCTTTCAAAAGTTCAATCATCCTTTCAGCAATTATACTCAACTACTGAATTACCCATCCTATTACAAGGTCAGGCTTATTTTTGTTACTAAGACTAAAGCTGTCTTAGATTCCTTTCCATCTCATTTCCTTGAGGAGTTGACCCCTGCACATTTCCTATGCCAAAATTTTTCCCATTTTAAGATCATCCATGCTGACATACAAAATGCCACAAAATCACCCATCCTAAAATAAATATGAAACCAACCCCAAACTTTTTGACCCTATATCCTTCTTTGGAAACTATCATGTTTGTCTTCTCTACTGTGTATAAAAGCCTTTTTTTTTTTTTTATAAAAGCCTTTTTAAAATATTGTCCATGTTTACTCTTTTGACTTCTTCACCTCCCTTTCTTTCTTCAATTACTTTATCTTATTTTATATTTAGAGAGAGAGAGAGTGCACGAGTGGAGGAGGGCCAGAGGAAGAGAGAGAATCTTAATGTGGGGCTTGATCTCATGACTCTGAGGTCATGATCTGAGCTGAAATCAAGAGTCAAACATTTAACCAACTGAGCCACCCAGGTGCCCCTCTACAATTGCTTTAATAGAACTCTCCACTGAAATTGCCTTTATAAAACTCTAATACTGGATACTGTTGATTATATATCCCCAAAATATTTCCATCCCACATTTTTCTTATATTCCATTTCCTCCCCTTTCTTTTCTTCCTTCTTCTTATTATTAATTCCCTCTTTTTTTTTCTTTTTTGTTTTCATATTCTTATTTTAGTTAAGTCTTTCATTATATTTGGGGATTTTCCTCATGTGATGAAGAAAGGTAACGAGACCCCTTCCCAGTCCCTGGGATGAGAATTATAATTGATCTAAGTAAATAATAATAAGTAATTCTATTTTTCTAGCCAATGACTGATGTAGACTTTGACTTAAGACTAATATAGGCCAGTGAATTTTGAGTAAAAATCTGGTGGGAAAAATATCTGGCAGTTCTTACTAAAAAGAGAAGGATAGATGAAAAAGCCTCCTTTCTTGGATGTGGTTATGTCTATAAAGTTTTGAAGATGTATAGTCATCTTGATAGCACATAGAAAGACATTGTCCATACCCTGAACATGGCAGAAAAACAAGATACAGAATATCTGGCTCTTGGTAGTGTTATTGATCCTTGGAGTTAAGGAACCCTAGGTCCAGGCATATTGATATGTGAAATAACTAGCCCCATATCAATTAAGATAATCTCAGTTGGAGCTTAGTAGCTTTCAGAAGAAATAATTCTGATTGAGATTTCTCTATCATCATTTACTTTATCCCTTGCATTTGGTAGCATTTATCGTTGTTGACCTATCTGTTCTTCCTGCAACATGCTGCTTTAGGCTTCTGTGACTCACAGTCCCTCTCTTTTTCTTCTATCTGACACACAACCCCTTGAGTAACTTGCTGCTAACAATTTCACTGGGACTCTAAATTTTGATATGAGGTTAGGGCATACCCTATCTCTCTTGGTTTCTTCAACTGTAATGTCTCCTTAGGGAATTCACCCATTCCAGTAGAATCTATAAGCTAACGACTCTCACTTTTAAATCTATAGCCCCAGCCTCCTTTCTGATTAGTAAACTCATTTATGTAACTACATACATGACATCTCCAGTTGCATGTCTACTAGCCATACTAGTTATAACATGGCCAAAATGGAAGTGTCCACCTCACTCCACCCCCTACTATACCAGCTATCCTGTAAGGTTTTGCTGTCTCAGTAAATGTCGTTACCACATAACCTGTTGTGCAGGTAAAAAATTGAGGATTGGGGGACTTTTATTACTTTATTTTCTTTATACTCTGCACACAGCCATGCAGGTTTTTTCCCAGGATGTGTCCTGAGTCCAACTACTGCTCACAAATCTTACTGTTAAAACTTAAGCTCAAACCTTGGTCAATGCTTGCCCTACAATGGCCTCCTGTCTCTCTGGTCTCTTGCCTTCACACAGTGATGTGCCCTTCCCTCACACACAGTTCCATCTTCAGAGTCATCATTCTAAAATACAAGGCAGATTAAGTCACTTCTCTCTTAAAACTACCCAATGACTTCCCATTGAAAATGTCAAGCTCCTGACTTTAGCGTTGGAAGCCCTGCAGGATTCAGGTCTTTCTCACCTCTTCTTCTTTTTTTTTTCCCCTTTCTGGTCTGTGAGCAAGTTAAGCTTGTTCCCTTCTCAGGATATTTGCCCTTGATTTTCCTCTTCTTTGGAACATCCTCCCCATTTCTTTTTCCCACCCTTAATCTCCCACTCCACCTAGATTTCTTCACAGCTGCTTTTGTCTTATAATTCAGGACTAAATACACATATCTTTTAAGAGAGATCTTCTCTGAAAACACTAGATAGCCCACCATCCACATTTACTCACTGTCACTTTCCTATTTGAACTTCTTCATAGTGAATATTAATAACATAAGTTATCTGTTTGTTTTATATAAAATTATGGTCTATTTTCCTGATGACAATATAAGCTCTTCAGGTGAAGGACCCTGTCTTATTTAACTGTATCCCTGGTATCAGTTTATATTTAGAGTCTTTATATTAGATCAAAGACCTCACTCTCAGTTGCCAGGGTTCTAGCTCTGCTGAGACCATAAGTGTCCATCATACTCTTTGCCTCCAGGGATTACTCATCTAGTTGAGATCATAGCAAATACAGGTGCTAATGAACTTTACTATTTTATTTGGGAGAATCTTTATACATCCTCTTCTACCTTCATCTCTTTGAAAATGGATGTTTAGAAAGCCCAAAATTTTGAAGTTCTTTGAAAATGGGCTTAAATATCGACCATGGTGTTATAAGTAAAATCTCCACTCCTCTTAGTCTCAATTTCTTTTATATAAAATGGTGATAATTTTACTAAAGTTTTATTTATTGTGATAAAGAAGCAAACTTCATTGCATGAAGGTAGTGGTCAATCAATATCATTACTATTGTTCTTTATTAATTTGTTGTAGCTGTAATTTTCTTAAGAAGGTAGAGGTCAGAGGAATTGGGCTTTGATCCAATGTGTGAACTTCCAGTTCTGCTGGTCTTGGCTAGCCCTGTGCGATTCTATGGTTGACCCCTTTAGCAACACCTTTCTCTTAGCCACTTTTTCTTCTTAGGTTTGGAAGCAGATATGAAAACGCAGTGAATTTAGAGAGGCCAGAGTATAGCCCCATCAACTTGTTTATTGGGTTGTGTTGGGCAAAACAGTTAAATTTTCATTTCTTCTCATCACTCAGCTTTGATTTTTCTCAACTTCAGAGTGAGAATAAATCTGCAGGCCCTATATCATGGTTTTTGTGGTGAATATCTCTGAGTTTGTCAAGTCACCTCCAATTCTCCGAGATCTTCCTCCCAAATCTGCCCCCATTTCTTGTCATCCATATGGTGTCTTCAAGAATGGAGAGAGTTCATCATCCCAGCAGGGGAGGCAGGATCAACAGAACATTTTTTTTTGCCAAGAGTTTTTGAATTGATAAGTGCAAAGACAGTTAGTATCTCTGCAGGGCCAGACATTTTAAGATATAAATCTTTGGAGCTGTTGGTAGTACGGTTTTCTGCCAAAGGCAGAAAAATTGTCTGCAATGAGAGGAAATAAAAGGCATATGCAGAGAAGGACAGGGAGAAGGGATACCAAAAAAAAAAAAAGATTCAGTAGATTTTGAGTTGCTGGTTTTAAACATTCCTAAGGCCCTTCTACATCTGTGACCCTCATTCAGTCTGCTTGTTTAAACTGAGTTGGGATTTTTTTAATCATATTTTATCCTTTTTTGCCTAAGTGAGTTGGAGTCTTGTTTCTGACACTTGCAAACAGGGGATTCAGAAACCAGTCCAGCCTTGTGGCCTTTCGTAAGTTATGTATCCTCCCTCTCTGAGCCTTAGTTTCCTTCACTGTAAAGGACATGATACTTATGTTTAAACACTTGGATGGTGTCTAATAAATGCTTGGTGATTCCTTGTAGGTAGCTGTTCTTATCATTAAGAATGTAGTCCTGTTGGGGCACCTGGGTGGCTCAGTTGGTTAAGCAACTGCCTTCGGCTCAGGTCATGATCCCGGAGACCCGGGATCAAGTCCCACATTGGGCTCCCTGCTCAGCGGGAAGCCTGCTTCTCCCTCTCTCACTCCCCCTGCTTGTGTTCCCTCTCTGGCTGTGTTTCTCTCTGTCAAATAAATAAAATCTTAAAAAAAAAAAAAAAAAGAATGTAGTCCTGTTAATGATAGACTCTCTTTGACCCATTCACCCTCTGTCGCATTGTGACTTGTGAACAGACCTGAGGAAAAACAGACTGAATGGTATGCAGAAGTGCCATGAAACAGGGGGTATTTCTGACAGAGACTTCTGGAAAGCTCTCATTATAGTCAGGCTAAGGGATTAATGGAATTTGGAATTGATGTGTAATGAGAAGAGAGATTAGCAAGGCTGATATGATCAGAATCTCTTTAAGAGTTATAACTAGTCAGTCTCCAGCATAACAATTTAAATAATCTTGGTTATATTACAAATAAAACTTTTGATTGCTACCTCTGTTTTCCTTACTTAACATATGCTATTAGCAGAAGTGGTAGGAGACAGGACATGAAGGAAATGATAGAAAAGAGAGTAAGAGTTATAAAGCAGACATTCTAGAGGTGAAGAATGTAAACATAGAGCCAGCCCTTTTTTCCCTTAAATAAGAGAGGAAGAAAGCAAGCTAGGGTAAAATATTAGTTTCAATGTAACATAGACAATCAATTTATGTTTTTTTTTATTCATAAACTTTATTTTTTAGAGTGGTTTTACGTCTTCAGCAAAATTGAGCAGAAAGTACAGAGTTGCCATATCTCTTCCCATTATTAATATCCAGAATGGCGTATTTGTTACAGTTTTCCTTCATTTAGTATTATGCATTTCAGCTTCCTCAATTTCTTTGCTTGGCTTGATAGCTCATTTCGTTTTAGCAGTGGATCATATTCCACTGTCTGGATATACCACAGTTTATCTCCTATTGAAGGAAATCTTGTTTGTGTTCAAAGTCTCCCACAGTTTGGCAATTATGAACAAAACTCCTATAATCATCTATGTGTAGGTTTGTGTGGACATAAGTTTTTGATTCATTTTGATAAATACCAAGAAGCATGATTACTGGATAATATGTTAAGAGGATGTGAGGATGTTTAGTTTTTGTGTTATTTTTAAGATTTATTTATTTATTAGAGAGAAGGAAACAGAGATAGCAAGCAGAGGGAGAAGGAGACAGACTCCCTGTTGAGTGGAGAGCCTGATGCAGGGCTCAATCCCAGCACCCTGAGATCATGACCTGAGCTGAAATCAAGGGTTGAACCCTCAACTTACTGAGCCACCCAGACCCCTGAGGATATTTAGTTTTGTAAGAAATCGCCAAAGTAGGGTGCCTGGGTGGCTCAGTGGGTTAAAGCCTCTGCCTTCAGCTCGTGTTATGACCTCAGGGTCCTGGGACTGAGGCCTGCATCAGGCTCTCTGCTCAGCAGGGAGCCTGCTTCCTCCTCTCTCTCTGCCTGCCTCTCTACCTACTTGTGATCTCTCTCTCTGTCAAATAAATAAATAAAATCTTTAAAAAAAAAAAAAAGAATCTGAACTGATTCATAAAAAAAAAAAAGAAATTGCCAAAGTATCCCTCAAGATGATTATATCATTTTCCACTCCTACCAGCAATGAAAGAGAGTTCCTCTTGCTCCTCAGCCCTACCAGCATTTGGTGTTGTCAGTGTTTGGGATTTTGGCCATTCTGATAGGGACTTACTAGTATCTCATCATAGTTTCATTTTTTTAAAAGATTTTATTTATTTATTTGTCAGAGAGAGAGAAAGCACAAGCGCAAACAGGGGGAATGGCAGGCAGAGGGAGAAGTAGGCTCCCTACGGAGCCTGATGCAGAACTTGATCCCAGGACCCTGGGATCATGACCTGAGCCAAAGGTAGATGCTTAATCAACTGAGCTACCCAGGTATCCCTTAATATACTTTTAATTTGCCTTTCTCTGATAATATATAATGTGGAACTTCTTTTCATATGCTTATTTGTCATCTTCTTTGGTTAGGTGTCTGTTCAGATCTTTGGCCCATTAAAAAAAAAAATCTGTGTTACTAGTTTCAGAAGTAGAATTTAGTGATTCATCAGTCGCATAAAACAGCCAGTGCTCATCTTTAATGCCTATCACCCAATTACCCCATCCCACCACACACCTCCCCTTTAACAACCCTTAGTTTATTTCCTAGAGTTCAGTGTCTCTTATGGTTTGCCTCCCTCTATATTTTCATCTAATTTTATTTTTCCTTTACTTCCTCTATGTTCATCTGTTTTGTTTCTTAAATTCCACATATGAGTGAAATCATATGGTATTTGAAGGACTCATTTCACTTTGCATAATACTCTCTAGTTCCATCTACTTCATTGCAAATGGCAAGATTTCATTCTTTTTGATGGCCAAGTAATATTCCACTCATTATATACACCACATCTTCTTTATTCATCCATTCATGGACATCTGGGATTTTTCCATATTTTGGCTATTGTGGATATTGCTGGTATAAACATTGGGGTGCATGTGCCCCTTTGAATCACTATGTTAATATTCTTTAAATAAATACCTAGCAGTGCAATTGATGAGTCATAGAGTAGTTCTATTTTTAACTTTTTGAGGAACCTCCATACTGTTTTCCAGAGTTGGCCTATTCTTTATCAGTGTTTGTTTTCTTATTGTTGGGTTTTAAGAGTTCTTTGTATATTTGATTAATAGTCCTTTATCAGATATATTCTATACAAATATTTTCTTCTAGCCTATGGCTTGTCTTCTTATTTTCTTGAGATTTTCTTTATAATCTGCTTTTGAAATTGAAAATAGAACTATTTCTTTTGATGTTTAGGAACATCTCAAGGCCATGTATAAACTTCATCACTTGTCCATCATCTACCTCTGAGTCTATGGACAGCATTTGTCAATAGGCCAATTCATGCATTCCAGACAGTCATCTCAACTATTACTGCCCCTTTAATTCAACATATTTGCTAAAATTAGAGTAAGCAGAGATAGATGAAATGCAATACAGCCTTAAGTGATGTCAAACAGGACTAAGTTCAGCACTCATTTTTTAAAAATCTTTATCAACACAGCACAAGTATGAAATGAATTGACTTCATCTCCTCCTGGGGCAGCAAAGAGAAATGCAGCATCCTTCTTTATGCTGATAACCTTGTTGTATTCTCTAAGAGTGAATTTAAGGAGCAACGTGAGCCCATTGCCATTTGACTTCCATAAGGAACCAACTCAGCATAAAATTCTGCAAAACACAACAAAAAATCATTGTGTGTGGTAGGTATTCCATTTTAAATGCCCTCAGGCAACAAGTCAGTTTTTTTATGCCTTTAGTAGGGATTCAGTCAGTCTGGTCCCACAAATGGATCTAGTCTCTTATTCAGGTATGTATTTCCTCCTAATTCATTCTGATGGCTCCCGAGGATATCTAGTTCTTAAAACGAGGTATTTGCCAGTTTATGTATTGATGTTCTTTTATAGATGAGGCCAACAGCACACACACACACACACACACACACACACACACACACTGCTATGAGACAAAAGTTAAGCAGGACTAAATCTTTTGGTTTCATTTGTTCTGAACCATGGAGTTTCAGACAAATACACATGCTTGAAAGCATCAAACCTCTGCTCTGAAAAAAAAAAAAAAAACATTATCTTTAGACTTCCCTGCTGCTCTCCACTAACTATTATAGTTAAATTTTAATGCATTGCATATTTCTATTTTTGCCTCGGCTTCCAGGAAACAGAATATCATTCACTCTTGATAAGAATTGACTATTTTACTTTACAGATCCTAGCTTGACAAGCCTCAATTGCTTCTGTGTCTTTTGGATAATTTTTATTATTATTTATTATATTCAGAACTATGTTTTATTTTTAAGCAACTTCAATGATTTTTGGAGAAATTCCAGTTTCTTATTTCAATAAGAAATTTTTATTCAATAAAAATTCAATAAAAAATATTTTCTTATTTTTTTTATTTCAACTTATTTCAGTAAGTCCTTTCAGCAGACATTTATTGAGCACCATGCCATTAAGTTATTGTCTCTCAGCTCCAGACCTACCCTCTGCACTCAGCTTTGTGATGTTGGCAGGGGCTATGCAGGCCTCACTGTGGCTCCATTTTAGGCTGGCTCCATGTTGGGCTCTGCCAATAGGGGGCAACAGAGGGAGACCTCCAGACTTGAAGAGGAGGAAGAGATAGTCTCCTTCCTCCAGCTTCCATGGACCGACTACCCTTCAGCTTTCCTTTCCCAGCATTTCCCACCCAAGAAGTGCTTCTCCTTAGCAGTTGTTCTTTCCCATAGTAACCATTAGAGCCAATGTGCAGTTAGTTTTTCCAGTGTGAGCAAAGCCCATTTCATCTCACTTACCATCTTGCCAGCCCCAACCTGTCTCATTACGAGTTAGTTGGACAGTTGGGTAGTCAAGGCCAGAGAATGTGGAGTCAGGACACTAAGATAAACAGCACTCACATCCTGTTTTGCAGCTTAGACAGGACCACACTAGCATTCTAGTCTGTAGCCTTTGCAGAAATGACTTCTGCAAAACATCCCAAAATAAGACAGTCAACCACAGAGCATTTGTCACTATCATGGGCAAGGGGAAGGTAAGACATAAGCCCCCAGATGTCAGCAAAAAAGACCGTCAGAATGTAGACATTCACCCAATAGATAGACAGGTATGTGACCAAAGCCTTGATTGGCAAGACTCAGCACACCCTGATTGCTTAAGATAGTTCAAAGAGCTCATAAAAACCCTTAGGCTTAGAAGCTCCAAGGGCAACCCTCTTGGGTCCCCTCCCTCTCTGGGAGATCTGTAACTCTTGCTCAACAAACCTTGCTTTGCTGCCTACCACTCTTTGTCTGCTCTACCTCTTCAATCTTCGAAGTAGTGTGACCAAGAACCATGGGCACTAAAGGCTGAGGAATCCTGCAACACCACCACATTTCTCCTCAAAGCTCAGAGACACCAGCCATGGAGAACTCTCTCCACAGAGTCCAGAGTTTCCACTCTCCAAAGACCCTCTCTAGGTCTCTAGGGTTTATTAACTCCAACATCCCTTTTGCTCCTCCAGCCGGAGAGGTGGTAGCTGCCCCCTGCAGTTGCTCCTTCTGAGATACCAGAGAGTTCTCTTTGTATTCTTTCAGGTACCTAGTTAACTTTATGGTAGTTAATACTTCTTTATATTAAATTCCCTCTCACCAAACTGGTATGATTTGTTGATGTCCAGTTGGCTCCTCATTAATGCAGGTGCTTAACATGAATTAGGCATAATTCTAAGTGTCAGGGAATGGTCATGACCCAGATAAACCCGCTGCTTTCATAGAATTGATCTTCTTGTACAGATGGGCAGGCAACACACATAAATATGAATTATGATATATGGTATTTTTCCATTGCTATGAAAAAATAAATAAATAAAGCCAGGTGAGGGAGAAGAGAGTGCCTGAGGTAGCAGGAAGAGGCTGCTGTTGCATGGGGATGGTAGAGAAAAGCCCTCTCTGGGCATGCCTGGACATTTCAACAATTTTGAAGGATCAAGTTATGTAGCTATGTGGAACAAGAGTGTTTGAGACAGAGAATAGCAGGTGCAAAGGCCCTGGGGGTAAAGCAGGCTTGCTGTGGCCAGGGAAAGGAAAGACCAGCGAGTCACAAGCAAAGGGAGCAAGTGGAAAGTGGTAGGAGATAAAAGCAGAGAGGAAGCTGGAAGACCAGATCCTATAGAGCTCTAGGAGCCACCATAAGGAGTCTAACTTTACTTTTCTTTCCGTTTTTAAAAATTTTATTTATTTATTTGACAAAGAGAGAAAGTATGTGTGTATACCTGTGGAAGGAGGGGCAGAGGGACCAACAGACTCTCTGCTGAGCACAGAGCCTGACACAGGGCTCGATGCCAGGACTCTGAGATCATGACCGGAGCTGAAGTGAGATGCTTGACTGAGTGAGCCACCTGGGTGTCCCCCTCCCTTTGTAAAAAGGATTTTATCTAACTTTTCATCAAAGTGAAATAGTAAGCCACTGAAGGAGTTTGTTGTTGTTGTTTTTTTTTAAGATTTTATTTATTTGACAGAGAGAAACACAGCCAGAGAGGGAACATAAGCAGGGGGAGTGAGAGAGGGAGAAGCAGGCTTCCCGCTGAGCAGGGAGCCCGATGTGGGGCTCAATCCCGGGTCTCTGGGATCATGACCTGAGCCGAAGGCAGTCGCTTAGCCAACTGAGCCACCCAGGCGTCCCCCCACCTTTTTTTTTAAAGATTTTATTTATTTGACAGAGAGAAACACAGCCAGAGAAGGAACATAAGCAGCATGAAGGAGTTTTAAATATAGGAAACACGCACACGTCCTCCATAATGAAAACTTTACTGAGCATGTACTTTGTTGCAGGCACTGCTCTAAAAGCCAGTATTACAGCAGTGAACAAAACCAATTTATTCCTGCCCTTACAATGGTGAAGATGGACAAGGAACTCCTAAGTCAGTATAGAATAGGTCCGATATAAGCGTTCTGGAGAAAAACAGTGCCAGGAGTACTAGGAGGAGAGTGTGAAGATGGCAAGGCAAAGTAGGAAAGCCTACTTAAGAGGCTACTGCTATACTCTGGGCAGGAGTTGATGATGGCTTGGATCATGATGGGAATGAAGATATTTTTTAAAATGTGGTCAGACTCTAGATATGCTTCATATGTTGATTTTCTGATGACTTATCTGACTCCTCATTGTTCTCAGAATAAAGTACAGATCCTGGTTATGATCTACAAGATTTTACATAATCTTGTTTCTGCCTTACATTTCTAACCTCCTTTTTCACTCCTGCCTCCCCATTATACAGTTTTTTCACTCTAGTGAACACTTACCAATCTCCCAAAGAGCCATGCTCCCACTGCCTGCTGGTCATTTGCATATGCCAGTCCCCCACTAGGCCTTATTTACCTGTAGAGCTTCCTCTCTTCCTCCTTCAGGCCACACCTTACATTTTCCCTATCCAAGAAACCTTACCGGTCTTCTGGAGAAGAGGTTATGTGTCTCCAGTGAGCCCCACTGCAAGACTGATTTGGTCTTCTCCAGATAATCAGACATCCAGACAGCTACGCACTCTTCTTGTCATCACAATTCCCTGTAGTCACATCATTAGTTCTGTTCTGGCTTCAGAGTTCTTGGTTGGGGGAGGAATTGAGGAAGGATCCCTTTAGACCGCAAACCCAAAACTTCAGGACACAAAGTAGTAGAGATGCGTGGTGGTTATCACACCATCCGAAGAATACTTGGTGTAGACGTTCCTCCATGTGTTTGTATTTAGAAACAACTTTATACTAATGAGAATTGGATGAGTCACTAAAGTTTTTGTTTTGGAACCTAATGTTTTGCTGTTGTGGCCTTAAAATGCCCTCATTTTCTCAAGATATTAATTTGTCATGTTCACTTATTTTAATGCTTTGTTTTTATTTCTTGGTTGTGAACATACAACAGCTTTTAATCACCAACTCACAGCACCCTACAGAAAAGATATGCTTCTTCTATTAAGACAACATGCAAAATGTATCACATGCTCATTTCCCGAAATATGGAGTATCTTCAAACCTTGGAAACACTTAGTTCCATGAAACAAATCTCCTCAGACTGGTAAATTCCCTGAGATTAACATAACAGACTTGCTAAATCGAACTGAGGAGGGATTTCTATTTTGAGAGAATACTGCTTTTGGCAGCCAGGAGAGTCTTCCGTAGACATCTTTTGGAGAATGGGATAACTCATCTGAATTCATCATAGCCAGAAATAAATATTCCTGGTGCCTGATGTCGGGGCATTACCGGAAGGATGGTAGTCTGGCTTAGTATCGCTTGCAAAAATTATTTATGGTTGGCACTCCCAATGTGTTTTTAAAAAAACAAACTTTTTTTCATATTTGGTTAAATGTATCTGTCTTACTTTTCACTATTTATTTGAAGTCTACCTTCAAAGTGCTCAAAATAAGATTGTTGTTGGACAGACCTCTATCTGAAATCCAGGAAATAGTTTTCATTTTGGCCCCAGTTAGAACCCACATCATGTATATTAATGCAGTTTTCTCATTCTAAAGTACATTTTGGTTCTCAGTCGCAGCCAGGCTTTAATAACATACCTAAACCAATAGATCTTCATCTTTACTGGAGAGAGCTAATTGTGTCCTCTAATGAAGAGGTCTGAACTTCGTTTGTCAAATTTATGTTCATACACAGGCCACCTCGTCGAAAGCAGACCAGCTTAGGGAGTATCTTGTCAGAAAATACACTGAATGAATACATTTTAAAAAATCTTTCCTTGCTACTGACATTTAAAAAACTATATAATTCTATAGATGTTATTTTTGCTGGAAGTATGCAAACTCTTCCTTCTAATATTTACAAAGCAACTTCATGATACGCCATTGGTTAGAATGTGCATCTTACCCATAGACTTTCTTATATGAAAATACATACAGTCGTTAACTTGTATTATTACTGCCCTTAGAATACCCTGTTTGTCTCTGCTTAGCTAAATCCTCTGTCTTTTGTAGTCTAGGTGAAATCTCACCTTATAGCTTACCCTAGTTTTGGCAGAACATTCTGTAGATCATGGAGATGCCACTACTAACTGTATTGTGTGGTCTAAGTGGAGTCAATACCAGCCAATATTTCCTGCATATCAAATATTTGCCCACTAATAAAAACTAAAGTACTGTTATCTTAACAGAAATTAGAGGTCCTGGGGTAAGTTTTGTTTGTTTGCTTGCTTTTACAACAACTCTGAACTGCATGGTAGGGGACATTGTTTTGGCCTCTCCAGAAGCCAGTTACCTTTATCCAAGCAGTGGCACTCTAATATTACCTTGGGATTTCTGCCAGTGTTACCTACAGTTGAGGACCTATAAATGATGAAAGTAAATGAAGTTCAGTACCTGAGAAGTCTTCATTGCCTTGGCCTTGGGCTGTGAGGATATTATCTTGGGTTCTGAGGGCCATCTTAATGGGAAAACATACTTGAAAATTAGGCCATTTCAGAAGAAAGAAGGCAGATGGAAGAGATCACTTCCTGAGAGTATGGAACACCTGAATCCAGGTGTGCCAGAACCTAAAGAGTCCTAGGTTTTTCAATTACATAGTCAATACATTTATTTTATATTTACATGTATTTTTATATTTCTGCTTAAGAATACTTGGGTTGAGTTTTTGATTTTTGCAATTGAAAGAGCTCTGAATAACTCTATTCATCCCAGCTCTATAGGAATTTAACCTGAGAGAGGTTTAGGACACTGCAGAGATAATGAGAAATGAACCTGGAATTGGCAGTCAGGTGTGTCTGCCTCCGTGGTCCATTCCCTCGGCTCTATTGTAGTTCATGATACTTTTCTAGTATGCTTTGCCTGATGTGTCTCGGCACCTTCAAAAATTAATTAATTAATTAATTGGCGGGTGGATAAAAACCTTGCTTTGCCATGATATCATTTTCTACTAATATTTTAGAGGAAGAAAATATGAGGGACACAGAAACACTTGTGTTCTGAGTACTTGTAATAGAAGTCCCATTAATACTCATTGAATTTTCCAGGAATTGATATTCAGCTTATGTGGTCTTTCTCAGTTTAAAACCCTTTGGTTGAAGTCAACACCATTCTTATTCATAGAGAGGCCTGCTAGTCTTTGAGTTTGCCTTACTCCAATGTCTCATGTCCATAATCCCTATCTCCATCAATTTATATTATTTTCAGATACACAGATAAGGGTTGAGTGAGACTTTCCCAATGACATTTGTATTGAGAAATACTGGGAAAATTATGCCTACTCCCAGACTGGATCAGAGACAAGGTTGCAAGAAACATCTGAGTTTCATTCCTAGAATTGTCACTGCATTTCAGGGTGGCCTTGGACATGATCATTTTCCTCCATTTCTCTTAAGGGAAGATAATAGAAGTGGGAGAGGAATGAACAAACAGCCTGGGATGAATAAATTTATTTTTTGCAGTGTTAAGTATTGCATTCCCATTTTCCTGAAATGACTGTGAACTCAGAGGGCAGATCTCTAAGAGAGCCCTTGAGATTTCAGAAATAGCCCTTTTCAATTTTAGCTAGGAGAACAAAAACAAAAACCGAACAAATAGAAAACAAGCTTGGTGCACTCTCAAAGCTCCAGGCAGGTGGGCCATTCTGGTCAGCTGGTGTCACTTACTAAGACCTAATTAGCTAAGCTTCCTTGGTGGCATTTTTCAGAAAGGAAGCTAGACTCCTCTGCCTATAAATGTCTCTGTTAGCTCAGTGTGTATGTTTTCATTGGCCTGTGGAGAAGACTCTCGGTCTATTATGGTTTTGTTGATGGCTAACAGTGTTCTTGGCGCTGAGTGAGATACAGAAGAAGGTGCAGGATCCGCCCAAGGCACTGCAACCTAAGTTAGTAAAATAAATACCTCGCTATTAGTCTTGACTTTGCTGGAAATTGGCCTTAAATATCAGTAGGGATAAATTCCAGAATATTTCCATTTATGCCCCTTTGGGATGGGCAGGAATGACATTGTGGAGCAACCGTATTGCGTGGTATGCTTCATTTCTTCCATTTTTATCTGTCAGTCTTCCATACTCCAGGGCTTTTTCCATGCCTGAATTAACCACACACATGCTGTCTCGGTTTCCACTTGTTTTGATGTAATATTTGCCCTCCTTTTAGTTCATTATAGTCAAATCTCATTTATCTCCACTCACCATGGTGGTAGAAAGAAGTGTTGGCTCAGATCAACCCCAAATAATTTTTTGTATGTATGGGAACACATTTTTTTTCTTATATATAATTGTGTGGATGCTGAGGCACTTCAGATAAAATTGTGACTCTTGAGTGTGAGGGCCCTGCTAGACAGCGATTGAAAATCAGCTAACCTCCTCTGCCCATATAGTTTTTTCCATAGAAGTAGGGAAGGAAAATACTGCATTTTAGACTCTGATGTTCATACCTTTGGGAAGAGTGGGTAAGATAGGGGGACTTGTCAGGAGAGGTCAATGATGACCAATGGACACCTGTAAACAGAGGCAAGAAATACATAATTTGAAAGCCCGTTTTTATGGCTGGTGTCAGCCTATTGCCAAAGGGAAGCCATATGAAAAAGGAGAAATAGAGCTGTTTACAAGTTAAGCAAATTGTTGATCTTGCCTCTAATCCATAGCTCCTGCTTCTGAACTCTCAGAAGTGTGCTAGGTTTGAGATGGAAAGCTAATTGAAGTCTGCTGGTGAGGTCTGTCAATATCAATGAAAATGTGATGGATCATTACCACACTCAATAGCATGGATGAACCTTGCAACCATATGTTGAGCAGAAGAAGCCAGGCATAAGAGACTAGAGATTGAGTCACCTCATTTCAATAAAGTTAACAAACAGACAAATTAGTTTATGGTGTTAGAACTCTGCAAAGTGTGATCCTCGGCAGGGCTGGCAACCAAAAGGAGGGTTGATGGGTGCTCTGGGCCATTTGAAATGTTCTGTTTCTTTTTTTTGTTAATGTTCTGTTTCTTGATCAGGGTGATGGCTCTATGGGCATGTCCCCTTTGTGAAAATGTATCAACATGGATACTTATAATTTGTGTATTATTCTGTATATATTTTATATTTAATTTTAAAAGATTATTTAAAATTGATCATGTCTATTAGATGTTTGCTTGCATTTATATCATTATGGAGCTATTAATAACTTCTAAAAAACTGTATCTGGTTATTTTTTTCAAATTAGTAGCTGACTGACATTTGATTTCTGGGCAACTTTTGTTGTCAATAATTTCTGGTTACGAGAAAGGAGCCGGTGTGTTTGGACAGTAGCCTAATGGATACCTAGGTATTATGGGTTGATATGTGCCCCCATTACAATCAAAGGCAATTGAGCCAAGAACTGAGTCCTCTTAGGGTACAGTCTATGGGTTTAGGAGAAGGGAGGGAGGGCTAGATTATGGCAATTCCGTGGTAGACAAAGAAAAATCATATTAGTCCATGACTCCTCAGATCCTAAAATGTGTGGTAGCTACTGTCACCAGAGCCTATCACCCTCCTTCATTCCATGGCTCACTTCAAACCAGCAATATCTAGGAGAAAAATGTTCTCCTTCTGTCCACTCCCTTCTCTAAGAAGGAACATTCTCTATCTCTCTCTCTCTCTGTCACACGCACACATACACACATAAGAGTAGGCATTTGAAATACTATAGTTGGCCTGGGATATGAGAGATCAGAGAGAGTAAATAGGACATGAATGAGAAGGAAGACAAGGCAGGAAAGAAAAGGGAGAAGTGAGTAGGTCAAGAGAAATGTGTCAAGGTATCTGGAAGTTGTAAATGCAAGCAAGGACTAACTAATAATGACAGAAGTGTAAGGTCTTCACATGTCCTATTTTATTAAAAATGTTTAAAATATACTTACTATATGGTAGGAACTACATTTGTGCCAAATATGCTGAACCATTCTATTTAATTTTACTCTTACAGGTGATAAAAACCAAGGAATCAGGGGGATGAACACGGTATGTCTGACTCCAGTCTAACCCCTCCTTATTCACTAAGCTAAATCCTCTTAGTTGGAGCCCACTGACTATGAGAATAATAATGTGTTGTGTTGAATGTCTATGACATCTCTTTCACCTTTTATTTTCTTTTAACTTTTTCATGGTAAGAACACTCAACATGAGGTCTGCCCTCCTAACAAAATTGTACATATAAAGTATATTATTATTGACTGTAGGTATAATGTTGTACTGAACATATCTAGAACTTACTCATTTTGCTTAACTGAAACTTTATGCCCTCTGATGACTAATTCCCTATTTCTCTCCCCCTTCCATTCCTTGGTAACCACCAGACCATACTTTTCATTGTATTTGACTATTTTAGTTTTCACATCAGTGGAATCATTCAGGATTTATCTTTTTGTGACTTATTTCTTATTTCTTATTGTGACTTATTAGCTTATTTCACTTACCATAATGTCTTCAAGTTTCATCCATGTTGTCTCATACTACACAATTTCATTTTTAAAGGTTGAATTATATTCCATCGTGTGTAAAAACCATATTTTCCTTATCCATTCATCTGTCAAGAGATGTTGAGGTTGTTTCCCCAACTTGGCTTTTGTAAATAATGCTTCAGTGAACATAGTTGTGCTAATACTTGGGTTAAAGACACATAAGTGCTACTGATGGCTCATGTAGAAGCTCTACTTTTAATTTTTTGAGGAACCACCATACTGTTTTCCATAGTGACTGCACCATTTTATGTTCCTATAACTGTGCACACGGGTACCAGTTGGTCCACCTACACATTTGTTCACTCAATGTATTTCATTTTAAATAATTTGTTTTTGTTCATGCTGATCAACATGTGCATATGGCTAAGTCTGGTTATCTGTGCTCATTTGTATTGGCTGCTTGTTACTGGCTATGACCTTAGCCTTTGGGGTTCCAGCTGGACCTGGGCGGGACTGTGTGGAGCCTCTCCAGGCCACATGGCCCCTCTGGTCACTTTGGTCTGGACTCATTCCTTCTTGCCATCCATCCTTCCCACCAGGGCTTATCTGAAACTTAACCAGCTCCCAAAGGGAAAGATAGGTCCCTGGGCAGATGACCATGTACCTTTAACTGCTAACCCTGATTTGTGTGTTCTGGCTTTGAGGGAGGATTCTTGTGGCTTCTTTTCACTCTGAGTTTATATTTAAGCAAAGATTAGATTTGTTACACACTTCTCACTGACACATGAAGGCTTTGGGTGTGCATGATTGGATAGCATCCCACAAAATCAGTGGGCCATAGAAGTCAATTGTGCCATATACATGTGATCAACGTGGAAATTCACCTTTGAATGACTAAAATGACTCAAAAATGTTGTAGAGATTAGTTACAGAATCATCACAAGTATTTGAGTATCCATGACCTGCAAGGATTATGCCAGTTAATTGGGTGGATTCAGAGGTGTGATATCACAGGCCAGAATGAAGGAACAACTGAGATCATGCTGTCAAATACTGTACTGAAAACCAAGTCTGTGCTGAGTGAAGGTAATTAACAATAGGAGTACAAATGGGCACATGGTAAGCTGAGAGAGATAGTCACTTGACACTATAGGTAAAATGATCTTGCCTAAGTGATCATTTCTATACCTTTACAAATCAGATCCAGTGATAACTGGTGGTTTGTGTAAAGTATGTCTCAAGTGACCAAGAAGTTAGGATTGTCTAGTTAAAGAAAATATATAAAGGTTTCTCTAAGTAGAGTCTTCCTAAGTTTTTTTATGCTAATTTCGAAGCTCCAAGAGAGAGTAGATTTTCTGGTTCCCCATGTTTTGCACCTTGAGAATATTTTTGTATGCAGTGTCTTCTGGAACTACTCATTAGAGTGGTTTAATGTTTTCCAAATCATCTGCCTGTCATTTCATGTTCTCCTTTCTTTTAGGTCTGGAAGAGAAAATCTAGGCAGCGTAATGTAATGGAACATTGACCAGAGACTAGCCCAAGACCTAGGCTCATCACTCAGGGCTGTTTTGATTTCACCTACTACAAAAACAAATCCACCTCTACTGTCCTCAACAACGTGAGTCTACTTGAGACTCAGTGTCGCAGCGATTTTGGGTTTCCTTAACCAGGGAACAGATCCAGCTGTAAACCCTTTAGATGCATTCCCAACCAGAATTTTCCTTTTATTTTCTCAAAGTACTCAGCTCTGAGCCCTTACTTTGTGGCTTATTTTGTGTTTGCCCAGGGCAGCACAAGGAAATGAAGTAGATTACACTAGGAAGGTCCTGGAGAGTACACATGTGTTCAGGTCTCCTAGTTTACAGATAAAGAATCTAAACATTTTTTGGAGGTTGATATTCTCTTGGATTGTAATGGGGGTTAGTGTAAGAGGCAGTGGGGGATGGGCTAAGGTCATCTGATTCTGTCTATCCTGCTTCCTGTGGTGGAAGAGACCCTAGGATCATCCTGAAGTTTGATTCCCCTGACACAGGGCTGATCGGTGGGAAATGCCGAGGGGAAATGCCTCACTTTCACCCAGATCTTCTTAACTCTTGTCAGACATGGTAACATTCAACTGAAATATAGTTGATTTTATCTCTTGGGGAAAAATATTCAACATAAGCAATTTGGATTCAAAAACTCCATTGGCCTACTAGGGATATATCTAACTCTGTCCCAGAGCTATTATTAAAAAAAAAAAAAGGCCAAAAACCAAATTTTAGAAAAACCTTATTAACAGATCCTAGATGCTGTTATATCAAGGATCCCAGGAAATGATTGAGTTTAACACTCAACGGTTACAGAATAAGGGCTAGGAAAAATGCATGGTGTCTCTAAACCTCAGGCAATTTAACTGTGGATGCCTTAGCAGCCACAGAAAGAGGTTTTCAATTGGTATATTTATACTTTCTTTACTTAGTATTGATTCTAAATAAGGATAAAACCCATCCTTGATGGGAAACCCTATGAGTAAGAACAGATGAATTAAAGTTTGTTTTATCTTCCCACTTTCCTTTCACTGTAGCCAAAAAAAGCCTTCCCTGTAGAGGCAAAGGAGATGTATTCTAGAGGAAGCCACCACTGCTTTCAGAACAACTAAATGATGAAGTGGTAGAACAGTCCAGAGCAACAGGGAGGTTGGGTTCTGGTGTAGGTCCAGGTCTCCCTAAACCTTTTGTCTAGAATGTTGTGGGAAATTGGCCAGCTTAAATCTCCAAGGTTCTCCAAACCTCATTCTGTCTATAGATGCCCAGGCCTTTCATTCTCCAAACCCTTTATTTCTCCTAAAACCCCTGCTTTTGAGCCCCCTTGGAAGGCAAGCAATCTGTCTCTCTCTCTCTCTCTCTCTCCCTCTCCCTCTTAGGGATTTCATCATATGTATTTGTTCATTGATTATTTGTGGAACTGAGAAGAATCTCAGGATATTTTGCCTTATGGCAGGAAATGAATAGAGAGAATGAATGATCAAGGTAGGATTATTTAGGCATTGACTACTCATTGTGTGTGGTGTGTGTGTGTGTGTGTGTGTGTGTGTGTGTGTGTGTGTGTATTATGTACAAACATCATTAAGTCAAACTTGCTCAAACAAATTGTAATGGTTCTCCAAGCCTAAGGTCGGGTTCAAGTTCATCTTTATTTCAGTTATCCAGCAAGGTGTGTGACTATGGGCGACTGTTTCTGTACTTGAACGAGCAATCTTTGCCAACACTCTGGCAATGCTATCCCCACCTACATATAACCCACCCTGACTTGCAGCTGACTTTCTATATCCTGGCACACAGGCTGCTCCCCCCTGCAGGGGGATACTGCTGGGCTTTGGCTGATATGTTTTCATTTCCTGGAGCCCCTTCTTCCTCTTCTTTCTCCTCTGTTATCCCGCTTACCATATATAGTTTCTTTGAAGTGCTGTCATCTACCACCATCCAAGTTCATTGTTCTCTCTCCCAGAGCTCCAGAGTTCCGAAGTGATTTACTCATGCCTCCAACAGAGTGCCTATTTCATTCTGCCTGACATTATAGTGAGATGTTAAAAGAGGGATAGTAGAAAGTGAATGGGCTTTGGAAACACAGAGGAGGTTTTAGCTGTAAAACCTGCAAAATTTTAGCTATAAAATGTTAAACAAGGTTATGAGTCTGCTTGAATCTGAAGTTTTCTTTTCTCTAAAATGGACATAATAATCACCTTGCCAATTTTTTTTTCGGCACACAAGCTAATATATATAAAGAGCCTAATATAATACTTCTTATGAGGTGGATAATAGATCTCATCTGTTATCAGGTACAGTGATTTAGGTATTTTATCTTTGTGTCATTTTCTTAGTGTTTTCACAGTGTCTGGAAAACTGTTTCATCATGTTTGTTGAATAAAGAAATCACTCCCTTGATTGAGATATATATATATTACCTAGGCCCATAGAGCTGCTTTCATATATGCTTCTAAATAAATAAGGAAAAGAGTTGTTTGATAAGGTAGCAGAGGTGAGAGAATACAATGATACAGTAGTTGTTCTGGACAATTTAATTCATTCATCCAAGTAGCAATTCCATGGGGCAACACTGGAGATTTATTTATTGAATCATGTCTGTCTTGAGAATTTTCACGTACTGGGCTCTGTACTTGGAGGGCCGCAATGGTCAGCAATAAGAACGGATAATTATTGATCATCAATGATTCTGCCTGGGTGTGGGCATGGTAGTTGAATATAGGCAACATCAACAGTAATTTCTTGAGCTGGATAGGCATATTGTCCTCATTTTAAAAAATGAAAACAAAGCCCACAGAAATGGAATAACTAGTCCAAATTTATTAAGGTATAAATGGCAGACAAAACACTCAAACCCAGCACTCTGGCTCACCAATCCACCGTGACCACCACAGCCTCTGAGGTTCTGTCCTCAGGCAGTTTACACTCTAACTGAACAGCGTCAGTCAATGCAGAGAAATACATGTTCCAATCCAAGGAACTTGGGCAATTTGAAGCACTGAGGGAGTGCCATCTGAAAAGCAATGATTTGCTAGGCTTTCCTTTTTCCCCCAACTACTTCCTCAGTTACACTTTAAAGTTTCTTGGCTATTGATTGGTGGGTTTTCCCCTCGCTTTCTCATAGAACTATGATGATTCATTTAGCTGGAGGTTTCAACTGGGAGGGAAAGTACCAGCTTTTGGTCGTGTTTATGCACTGGCTGTCCATAGGGGTTGCATGCAGTCACGCAAAGAAGTCAAATACTTGATTGTATTCAGAGCAGTGGTGCTGCAGGCCTCCAGCTAGATGGCTCTTCTGCTCTGGGTAGGTTCTCTGATAGAGTTCTGAAAACAGGGCATAGGCTTCTCTCACAGTACCTTCTGTTGCGACTTTGATTCTCTCAAGGCTGGCTTTGGAGAGAAGATGGAATTAGTATAGCAGCTGTGGAGGGGCCAGACTTACTCAGATCCTCCAGATCCATTTCTCAGAGCCACTTCAAGAAGCCATTAGAGATAGAAAGGAAAAAGGAAAATCACATAGGTATCTTTCTCTCACTCGTCTGATACAGAACTTGACATTGTGCCATTATGGTGACTCATATTAGATTCTTTGTAGAGAAGAGCTTTCCCTGAATTAAGGATTTAGTTTTCTTTTTTTTGTTTGTTTTTTGTTTTTGTTTTAAAGATTTTATTTATTATGAGAGAGAGAGAGAGAGAGAGAGAGAGAGAGAAAATGAGTGAGAGGAGCGGCAGAGGGAGAAGCAGGCTCCCTGCTGAGCAGGGAGCTCGATGCAAGGCTCGATCCCAGGACACTGGGATCATGACCTGAGCCAAGGCAGACACTTAACAGACAGCCATCCAGGAGCCCAGGATTTTAGTTTTCGATTATATCGATTTATTTGTACCTTGTTTTAGAGTACTAATGCATTAACACTGGATTGTCATTTGGCAGAGAAAGTGTTCTGATAGAAAGATGGGGGAAGGAATCCAAATCATGGTGGACACAGCTATCCATGCTGAAAGGCATTGATGAGCCAAGCGGAAGAACGTCTTTCATAGTTGGGAATGAAAGGATTGGGGAACAAAGCAAATGCCCTTTTCCTAAAGCTGGTCCAGTTGCCTTGCTTACAAATACCCTCCCTCTCTCCCTCTCTTCCTGTCTTCTCTAGACACATTACAAGGCAAATCACCAGAAGAAATACAAAGAGAAAGGAAATGGTTCCTCCTCCTTGCGGTTCACAATTTAGCAGAG